>JAJJMB010010077.1:0-18557 GCA_023531105.1 Papaver atlanticum | reverse complement strand
AAATGGCTACTTTGAAAGCTCTGTTGAATCCGACTAGGACTACTCGTCCCTCGTGTATTAAGTTAGCTGACACAGAAGCCAATTATGAGCTTAGACCTGGGACCATACAGATGCTCCCAATCTTTTTAGGGAAAGAAAATGAAAACCCTTATTTCCATGTTAGGGATTTTGAAGAAATTTGCAGTACCTTAAGAATTAGAGGCTTAGATGATGATGCTTTGAAACTTAGGTTATTTCCCTTTTCCCTGAAAGATAAAGCCAAATCGTGGTTGTATAGTTTGACTTCTGAGTCAATCGAAACATATGAACAACTTACATCTGCCTTTTTCAATAAGTTTTTCCCTAGGCATAAAACATCGTCTATTAAGACGCAAATCTGCACATTTTCACAACAAGAGGGAGAATCTTTGTATAGGTATTTGGAAAGGTTCAATGATTTGTTAACACAATGTCCTCACCATGGTTTGGAAAAGGTTAGGCTAGTTCAAATCCTTTATGAGGGTTTAGATTATTCCACAATATCCACGGTTGAAGCTCTGTGTCCATGTATACACCCCAGGATAGAGTACTAAAGGCACCCCAGAAATGCACCGGAAGCACCCCAAAAATGTGTCGGAGGAACCCCGGAAAAATTACTATCTACGCCCAAAAATTACTATTTGCACCCCATAAGACAAGTGCAAAAGGGACACCCGTGCAGGATTAGGAGGAGGACATGTTCTTCTCAAATTCAAAAAATATTTTTGGCGGGAAAATATTCCCTTTCACTGGCAGAATTTCAATCGGATGTTTGGACGTGATTTAGTGAGATTCAATCCCTGAAACTTAGTGGGTAGACGTGATATGACTATAGAAATCTAGTATGGGTGATTTTATCGATCAAATTTGGCTAGATAACTTGTTTTAATCCAAACAGGGAGTTGTAGGAAAAACATGAGCTTGCACGAGTTGTGAGAAATTTAAACGTGTACTACACGTGTTTGGAAGACGAGTACACGTGTTTGGAAGACTCAATAGATATCCTGGAGCGTGAAGAAGGTATAGAATGAAAGAAATACAGCTGCATGCGCGTGGAAGATCAAAAAATGGAAATTATTGCCGTGAGAATAAAAATAATAAAGAGAAGATTTTTTGAAGTTATGGAGGAGATTCGATGCATATTTCGGGTATAAATAGATTACCCAGGTCATATAGAAGGGGGGTAGAGAGTTTGGGGTCGAGAGGAGAGCTCAGGAGGCGTGAATCAAGAGTTTTCAGAACTCTGTTGTTGCTGCTGCTGCTGCTCGTGAAGAACAGGGAAACAGCGACGGTTTCTTCAACTGGTTTGCAACATTTATCTTCGTTGTAACAGTTTTTTCAACTGGTTTGCAACATTTATCTTCATTGTAACAGTTTCTTCATCCTCTTCTGCAACATTTATCTTCAGATTTGTAACGATTATCTTCATCATAACAGTTGAGAGTTGAAACAGCCGGTCTGTAACGCACCTTTGCTGTTGCAGATTTCCTGTTTCATTATTTTCTCTTCTTGTAAACACTTTTTGAGCCATGAATACATATTTTGAGTGTGTTTTCGACATGATGAGTTAAACCCCAACACTGGGACGACGGAGGAGGCCGAACTTCATACATGGGTAAATTTATTTTTATTCTTTTTATGACTTTTGCATTAAAATTAATTGAAATATGATTTGATTAAATTGGTTGTCATTTGATTAGATGGGTCATGCTTAGCTTAGGTGATTTGATGTCCCATGATTAACATTTACAATCAATGTTTTGAGAATCTACCTTGGAAAAAATAGAGTCCATGTTTATATTTCTTGAGCTAAAATTGTTGAGAATAAATAAGTGAACCTTATATTATAAAGATTGGCTAAATCCTTAGTCCCAGTACCTCTCGCCCATTGTTAATAGTCTTTGTATATATTTATTTAGTATTTTTAAAAACTTTAATCTCTACGAATCCGAGTGAACGACAACCTCATTTCTTACCACTATCTAAAATCACATCAGAAGGAACTAGAGTAGACTCAGAAACTGGTAGTGGTTCGAACTTAGATTTCCAAATATTGCTAGTGTCCAACAAAGGGGTTGAATCTAACAAAGCATTCACCTCATTAATCACATTATCATCATCAAAATCAATCCCAAAGTGGGCTCGGCATTTCTCTAGTGGATCTTCTAACAAAGTGTTTGGTAATGACTCCTCGACTAATGTTCCTATCATGTTGACCTCTTCTATGCTCGAGTCATCTAGTTCAGAGGGTAGCTTACTAATATGAAAAATGTTCAGCTCAATGGTCATGTTACCAAAAGACAAATTCATAATACCGTTTCGACAGTTGATGATCGCATTGGATGTAGCTAAAAACGGGCGACCTAGAATTACCGGTATCAGGTTCTCTGGGTCAGGGACAGGTTGAGTATCTAGGATAACAAAATCCACTGGATAAATAAACTTGTTGTCCTCAATAAGAACATCCTCGATCACACCACGAGGAATTTTTACGGACCTATCAGCTAACTGAAGTGTTATCTGGGTAGGTTTCATCTCACCAAGTCCTAGCTTAAGGTACACATGGTATGGGAGTAAGTTCACACTGGCTCCTAAGTCAAGCAGCGCTTTCTCAACACGGTATTTCCCTATTGTACAAGCAATAGTAAGGGAACTTAGGTCTTTATACTTAGGAGTAGTAGTATTCTGAATAATAGAACTCAAATGACTAGCTAGGAAGGCTTTCTTATGGACACCGAGCTTACGCTTTCGCGTACACAAGTCCTTAAGGAACTTGGCATAAGGAGGAATCTGCCTAATTGCATCTAATAATGGAAGGTTGATAGTTACCTGCTTAAAAACCTCCAAAATATCATTAAAAGTGGACTCCTTCTTAGTTAGCACTAGCAATTGTGGGAATGGGGCTCTGGGAACAAAGTTTGGCTTATCAGGGGCCTCATCAGTCTCCTTAGAGGTTCCACCAATCTCTTCAGCTTCTGATTCAGAAGGGTGAACTACATCATGTTCACTATCAGGCATGGCAACCTTATTGTCTATTTCTCTACCACTCCTAAGGGTTTTGATTGCATTCACATGATCAGATGATCTTCCTCTTATTTCATGAACTCCTATAGGATTAGGTTGAGTCTGACTAGGAAAACTCCCATTATCTCTCTCACTTAGAATCTTAGCCATCTGACTAACTTGAAGTTCTAACTTAGCAAGAGACTTGGCATTATGTTGAAAATTCTGCTTGGTTTCCTCTTGAAAACTAGCCTGGTTCTTTAGTAATACTTCATGGGTCTTTACGAACATGTCCTGGCTCTTTTGTAATAAACTAAGAGATTCCTCTAAGCTAGTTATTCTATTCTCAGAAGAGTTCTGGAACCGGGCTTGACCTGAAGGGTTCTTATTATAACCAAAACCTGGGGGAGGCTGAGAATTACTAGACTGGCCTTGACTCTGTCCTTTAGACCAAGAGAAATTAGGATGGTTTCTCCAACCAGGGTTGTAGGTCTCTGAGTAGGGGTCAAACTTCTGACGGTTTTCAAATCTAGCATTGTTATAGACAGCATGGGCTTGTTCTTCACTAACCTGACCTTCCCAAAATGAGTTACTGGGTTCTATTCCACAACTAGAGACTTGAGAGGCTCTAATCCTATTATCAGGTTCAACAAAAGACCTATGTTTAGACTGATTCAATTCCAAAGCTTCTAACCTTCTGGACAAAGCAGTAAACTTAGCATCAGACCCAAAGCCTGTATCAACCACATTGGTGCTACTTCTATTGATCAAGAGTCTTTTAGGGGGTTCAACACAAGACTCCCACTGTTGGGATTTTTCAGCGACATCTTCTAAGAAGGAAAACGCATCATTAGCAATTTTACTAGTGAACTCACCAGCGCACAAAAACTCGACCGTGGCTTTGGTCGAATAGTCTAAACCATCATAAAGAATCCCTACTAGTTTCATTTTGTCAAACCCATGGTGAGGACATTGGGATAAAAGATCATTGAATCTCTCTAAAAACCTATAAAGAGATTCTCCCTCTTGTTGAACACTAGTACTAATTTTCTGCCTAACAGCTGCAGTTTTATGCTTAGGGTATAATTTAAAATAGAAGGCATCAATAAGTTCCTGCCATGTTTTTATGGATTCAGATGGTAGGTTGTTCAGCCAGGTCTTGGCTTATCTCTCAAGGAAAAGGGGAACATCCTAAGTTTCAAGACTTCATCACTAAGGTCTTTAATATTAATTGTTCCACAAATTTCTTCAAAGTCCCTAATGTGAAAGTAAGGGTTTTCATCATCTTTTCCTAAGAATATAAGGACCATCTGAAGAATACCAGGTTTCAACTCATAACTAGCCGTAGAGGCTGGCAACTTAATGCACGATGGTCGGTTGGTCCTAGTTGGGTACATGTACTCCTTCAAAGTTGTCATTGTTGGCACAGTAAAAATCCTAGGGGTGAATTCCTCACTAAGACTTAAATTCTCAAAATTGAAGTTTCCAAAAACAGGCTCTCCAAAGAAGAGTCTTCGAGCTCCCCGTCTACAACAGAAAAACCTCTAGGCTCGTCACTAATCAAACGGCCAAAGGTGTCTCTTTTCCAAGCACGCTCACTAATGGACTTGAGCGATTTTGGCATACACTAAAAAATAATTAAAAAAAAAAAAAAAAAATCCTAATGAAGGGAGGTTCTAAGCAAACACACAGCAGGCTGACTCCACCAAAGCAAACCTAAAGATTTCTAGCAAACAACAAGCATGATGGCTCCACTTAGAATGTTTCTAAACCAGCTTCTAATCCTTCGAAAAGGAATTCGTTACAATCTAAGAAAACCTCTCTGGATCGATCCGAATAAAGTAAGTCGAAGAGAAGTAGGGGAAGCTCAGAGGAGCTTTGATACCCCCACCTCTTTGGCAACGCTTCCCTGGGTTACAAGGCGGCTCTAATCGACTTACAGTAATCTTCCTGAACTTCAAAGTATGCTTAAAAGAGTAACCAATATTTTTCGAACGACTTTCCTATTAAGCGCGTTACCCTATAGGTCTCGTTCTAGTCAATATTTTAAGCTTGGGTTCGCGTAGGTTATGTTTTCCTAAGGCGGGCAAGAAGAGAACGGTGATGAAATCCGAACCCTTATCTTGTATGGCCAGTCCTTGCCCTTTACTAGGAAATTAAAGTCCGTATTCAGTCCTCAACATATATTCACCTCAAGGCAGACAGTAAACCCGCTGACAGGGGATTCGCGGGTGTTTCGAAAAACTTACCTCCCGTACCAGACGGGAGAAGAACCGCTGAAGTCGACTCGGGCCACGAATCCTATGTCATGTACGAACCCGAGGGGCCGAGACGATATCGTAATCGTCGTCCTTCCCTGCAAACAGTTTATATTTAAAACTACCCTTCCGTAGGGTTTAAAAATAAAATAATAATGTCCAAAGTTCACAGTTCAAAGTCCAAAAATAAAGTGCAAAAGAAAAAAAAATACAAAAATAAAAGATATCCTAATACAATTTCTAAAAAAGAAAATCTAAAGAAAATCTAAGAAATAAAAAATAAAAAATAAAAATAAAATCTAAAAACCTAATAAAAAAAAATAATCTTTGTCTTTCTTTTCCTTTTCTTTTAGCTTTTATCTTTGGCTCCTAATCTCTTAGTCACCAAAGTCTTTGGCTTAAATTCTTTTCGGTCCAAACTCCAAACTTGTAGCACAAAGAAATATACCCAAAGAAACGTAAAATAGAACAAAGAGAAAATAATAAAAATCTAAAAACTCTAACTTAAAAACAAGTCCGCGTCGGCGGCGCCAAAAATTGATGTGATTTCAACTTTGTTATAGTAAAAAGGTTCGTTGAGACTTGTGAAAGCAATTGATTTTAGACTTATTTAAACTAAAAATAGAGAAAATTTAAATCCAAATTTGTTTTTTGTTTTTTTAAGATTGAAAATAACCAAGACACTAGATTCCACTATTACACATGAATGAATGTTGGTAAAAATTCCAAAACTCTAATTATCTTTAAAATCTCTTTTTCTTAATTCACAAATAATCAGGCATATTCTCAAACATTAATTGTATCCCTTAAGCATAGATTATCTAAACAAAGTATAACCTATCTAATTGAATCACAACTAATTAAGAAAATTATGCAAACAATTAAAATTCTGCAAAGCAGTGATTTGAGTGAATTATAAAATGCAAATTAGAGAAAAGTAAAATAATTACCAATTATTCATGCATCAATAGCTTCCTCCGTGCCTTGATTACGCGAGAATTAGCTCATCATCATCATGGAAACATGCTCAAAATTCATCTTTATTAATGCTCAAAAATGGTTCACAAATGATGAAATGGGAGAAAAATGATAAAAACCGGGTTTGTAACACTTATATTTGTTACAAACTCAACTGTTACAGGAAACGATAACAAATAACCGTCACAAGCACTGTTGAGGAACGACTGTCTTTGAGCTTCTTATGTTCTTCGTAAGTTCTTCACCAGCAGAAAAATTATTTTTCCTGCAACTTGGATTTTCCGATTCTGTGATGCTCCAAACTACTCCCAATTCTCCCTAGACTCTGTAAGCATCCCCAGAACCCTATATATACTCGACAGGGGCTCAAAATCACTGTAATAAATCCGGAATCACTCTCATTAATGCTGCCAGCCACGAGAATATTTTCTTTCTTTTTTCTTCTTCTGCACGCGTCTGTAGCATTCCAATTCACTCCAAACTCTCCTTGTTTGACTCCTTCACGCTTCTGCAGCGTCCAAGCTCTATCCAAACACGCTCAAACTCTTTGTAATCCCGTAACAGACCCTTGCAAACTCGTGCTCCTCTATTTTCTTCCACACGATTATTCTGCAATATCCAATCGAATCCAAGGTCCTTACCATCCTTGTTTAGACGTATCAGACTATTACCAAACCAAATCCACGAAAATATTGTATAAAATCACGTCCAAAATCCGCCCTGAGAAATCTGCAGCTATGTTCTTCTTTTTCCCGCCTTTTTTCATTTACAAACGAAGAGGGTGAAGTGCCCCTTATCCTGCTACTTGGGTGCCGATAGTAATTTGGGTGCCCCTTAGTAATTTGGGTACCCCTTATCCAGTAGTGAGAGTCCGAATAACAAATGTCCCTTGGGTGCCTTTAGACAACTTTTCGAGCCGATTTTTCCAAAAATGTTTATTGCCCAAAAATACCTACAAACACATAAAACACCATAATAAGTACAAAAAAATGGGTACTAACAATATACACAATAGAGATGAAAATAGACACATACATGCGTCTATCAAATACCCCCAAACTTATTATTTGCTAGTCCCGAGCAAATCAAAAATAAAATCCTAACTCACTATCGCAGGCATCGCGATTGCACTTAGCGTGTGCAACAAGCCTTTGAACCCCTAGGTGGCCCTAGTGGCCGAGTTATAGTCTCGGGAGGGTTTACCAGAGATGTACCCACAAAACTTTTACTCCATACCCTAGCTATCTACGCAGAACCTTGAAATGGCACTAAAGAACCTCCTTGGTTGGCAAACTTATTGATTACGGGAGGAAGTACCCTGATGCGAAATTCCAATTGCTGTACACGAGTTTGCACTCAAGCATACTAAAATTCATATATAAGTGACAGAGCTCTACTCAGATAGTTTCACTATGGACATCAATATCCGGAGTCAACAAATCACATGGATAGATTAAGAGATGGATATAGAAAAACATAGATGGTTTTGATGTTGACTAGGTGAACGGTGTTTCTCATATCTGTCTGAAGGCCTCTGCCAAGATGAACCTATCCTAATGGACTGAGATACCGGTCTGACTAATGTCAACACAACTGGCATATACAAGGGGACCAGTGGTCAATAATCCTAATTCTAGATCAACTCGTCTGGCATATACAAGGGAACCAGCGGTCGATTTATTGAACACACATTATTTATTTATTTATTTAGAACTAACAACATGATTATATCTTGTGGATCCAAGCGCATGCTTCTTGTCAGTAGATTACATGGTAATTCCCGTGGATCCTGCATTCCACGCTTGTTTAGGCGACGGAGACAGGGAGAACACACACATATTGCTATCCAAGTGTTAAAATTTATTCCGATTGGTCTGGTCTTTTTTTTTTTTTTTTTTAGTATCTCAATCACTCTGTTACACCCTAGCAGTGGTAACAACTTGAATTGTGCGCCCCACCTAATCACTTAGAGAAACATATTTTAAAAAGAAAATAAAATAAAAACCGAAGTGAAAAGGACTCAACGAGATATGGCGAAACTATCATGTTATTTCTAACACCTGAGCTCTGTGCTTTTACGAATAGACTCTTATAGATGTTTCCATCTACTCAGATTGGTTCCTCAACTCCTAAAACCAAAATGCTTCCATCCACTTAGATTGGTTAGTGCCATCCTTAATAGGCATAAATTTTTAGGCTCTGGAGTTTATTAATTGCAACTAAAAAGTTTTTCCCATACCCCCAAACTTAAATCTAACATTGTCCTCAATGTTTCGAATGAAAAAGCAGTACCAAAAATAACACAAGGAGAAGTTGGAAAGATAGTACCTGGGTGAAGGGAGAAATCAAAAACTAATATACAACATACAATGACCTCGATGGTCAATCAAGGGTAAGCAGGGTCCTCCAGAGGGACCTCCTCAACATCACCTGTAGGAAAGGGCTCTAAAAAGGGTTTCAATCTCTGACCGTTAACCTTCGAAGAACTACTACCATCCGGTGTCTCGATCTCAACAGCTCCATGAGGAAAAACAGTACGGACCACAAAAGGACCGGTCCACCGAGAGCGCAACTTCCCGGGAAATAGATGCAAACGAGTGTCATACAGAAGAACTTTTTGACCTGGAGAAAATGACTTTCGTAAAATATTATTATCATGCACAAGTTTCATTTTGTTCTTATACTCCTTAGCACTATCGTATGCATCTCTACGAATCTCGTCCAACTCATTGAGCTGGAGCTTTCTGTGAGCTCCTGCCTTGTCAAGTGAAAAGTTTAGCTGCTTAATAGCCCAATAGGCTTTATGCTCTAACTCAACAGGCAGGTGACATGCTTTGCCAAATACTAAACGATAAGGTGACATTCCAATGGGTGTCTTAAACGCAGTACGGTAAGCCCATAAGGCATCAGTAAGCCTTAATGACCAGTCTTTCCTATTGGGATTAACTGTTTTCTCTAAAATACGCTTAATTTCCCTATTGGAGACCTCTACCTGACCACTAGTCTGTGGGTGATATGGGGTAGCTACTTTGTGGGTAATACCATACTGTTTCATTAAAAGAACAAATGGTCTATTACAAAAGTGTGAACCTCCATCGCTAATTATAGCTCGCGGCGTACCAAAACGTGTAAGTATATTCTCTTTCAAAAACTGGACTACGACCCTATGGTCATTGGTTTTACACGCACCCGCCTCAATCCACTTAGAGACATAGTCTACAGCGACAAGGATGTGTAGGTTACCAAAAGAATTAGGAAATGGACCCATAAAGTCAATACCCCACACATCAAAGACCTCAATAACTAAAATAGGGTTCAAGGGCATCATGTTCCTACGGGAAATGGTTCCTAATTTCTGGCAACGTTCACAAGTAACACAGTAATTGTGGGAATCTTTAAACAACGAAGGCCAATAGAATCCACACTGTAATATCTTAGCAGCAGTCTTCTTAGCACTAAAATGACCCCTACAAGCATGATCATGACAAAAGGAAATAATACTTGACTGATCAATTTCATGTATACATCTCCTAATAATCTGGTCTGGACAATACTTAAACAAATAAGGATCATCCCAAAAGAAGTGCTTAACCTCAGCTAAAAATCTAGAACGATCTTGTTTACCCCAATGTTGGGGAATTCGACCAGTAACAAGATAGTTCACTATATTCGCATACCAAGGTAATTGGGTAACAGATAACAGTTGTTCATCAGGAAAACTATCTCTAACAGGAGGGGAATCATCAGGGGTATCCACAACAAGCCTAGACAAGTGGTCTACTACTACATTTTCTGCACCTTTTTTGTCTCTAATGTCTAAGGAAAATTCCTGCAACAATAGGATCCATCTAATCAATCTAGGTTTTGTATCCTTCTTGGAAAGAAGATTCTTCAAAGCAGCATGATCAGTGAAGATTATAACCTTAGAACCTAAGAGATAGGATCTAAACTTGTCTAAGGCGAACATAATGGCTAACAGTTCCTTCTCCGTAGTAGTATAGTTCAACTGGGCATCATTCAGAGTTTTGCTAGCATAGTAAATCACATGGAGTAATTTGTTTTCTTGCTGACCTAGCACAACACCAATAGCAAAATCTGAAGCATCACACATGATCTCAAAGGGTAGGTTCCAGTTGGGTGCCTGGACTATGGGGGCGGTAGTGAGTAAAGTCTTAAGCTTCTCAAAAGCCTCTAAACAAGCATCATTAAAGGCAAACTTAACATCTTTTGCAAGCAAATTGCAAAGAGGTCTAGAAATCAAGCTAAAATCCTTAATGAATCGACGATAAAAACCTGCATGCCCTAAGAATGACCTAATATCTCTTACGGTTTTTGGGACCTGTAAAGTCTTAATAAGGTCAACTTTGGATTTATCTACCTCTATACCCTTAGAAGATATGATATGCCCTAAGACAATTCCTGAACGAACCATGAAATGACATTTCTCCCAATTAAGCACTAAATTCTTCTCCTTACACCTAGTCAAAACTAATGACAAATGATGCAAGCTGACAGACGCATTTATGTGTCTATTTTCATCTCTATTGTGTATATTGTTAGTACTCATTTTTGTACTAATTTTGGTATTTTATCCCTTTGTAGGTGTTTTTGGAGAAATAGGCTTTTGCGGAAAAATTGGCTCGAAAAGTTGCTAAAGGCTCCTGGGAGGACACTTGCTATTCGGACTCTCATTTTGGATAAGGGGTAACCCATTTCCAAGCAGCTGCTAAGCACAGACCGGCACTGGATAGGGGGAGGTCACATTTCTTCTCAAATTTTCAAAACGAAAAATGACGGGAAAACTGTTTACAGAAAACAGAATTTTCTGGTTGGAATTTTGGACTATCTTTAAGGAGATTCAAGGGATGATTTTCGTTGGGTTAACCCTGTTAAGGATATACAAGTTTGGTATGAGCTGTAAAATCGATTAAACAGGGATAGATATCCGTGTTGGAGAAAAACAGGGAGTATTCATATTTTGAGATGTTTTCGGTTTACAGAAGAAGTTTGTGAAGATTTTACGGCAAGATTGGAGTGTATGGAGTCCTTATTCAGTCTTGAGAGAGTTTAAGAGAGTTTGGAAACCAAGTTGACGCGTAAAGAGGGAAGAAAAATCCCGTAACTTGAGGAGAAAAAAAACCGAGAATATTTATGGATTAACTCGAGAGATTTTGTGTTTAGTGGCTATATATAGGTTGATTCGAGTCATATTTAGGGATACGAACAATTTGGAAGAGTTTGGAGAAGTTTAGAGCCTTAGAGAAGCGTAAAAAAATCAACTGGAGTCGATACAGAAACTTTTCTGCTGCTGCGAAGAAGAAGAACACGAAGAACATTAGACCCTCAGAGTTAGTCGCAGAGGCAGACTTATTTTCAGTGATAACGGGTTACGGTCGCATCTTCCTGCAGTCACCGAAGCCTTTCAGCAACATTTCCGACTTCTGATTTAGACCTTCAGCAACTGCAGAATCCGCTGTTTTAACACTTTTCTCCCTTTTAATCAACTTTTGAGCAATAAACATGTATTTTGATATTATGATTAATATGAGGAGATAAACCCCATTGCTGAGGCGGTAGAGGAAGCTATTTTTCCAACAACTTGGGGTAGAAACTTTTTGTCCCTTTTTATCGTAATAAATAATCTCCAGAGCCTAGAAATTTATGCCTATTAAGGAGTGCACTAACTAATCTAAGTGGATGGAAGCATTTTGGTTTAGGAGTTATGGAACCAATCTGATTAGATGGAAACATCTATAAGAGTCTATTCATAAAAGCACGGAGCTCAGGTGTTAGAAATAACATGATAGTTTCACCGTATCTCGGAATCATCTTATTACTTCTGTTTTTGTTTTTGCAAATTTTTATGTTGATGTCTGCTGGGTTGAAATAGGGTGATTGAGTTACATAAAAAAAAAAAAAAAAGACCAGACCAATTAGACCAATCGGAATAAATAACACTTGGATAGCAATATGTGTGTGTTCTCCCTGTCTCCGTCGCCTAAACAAGCGTGGAATGCAGGATCCACTGGAATTACCATGTAATCTGCTGACAAGAAGCATGCGCTTGGATCCAAAAGATCTAATCATGTCGTCAAAAAAATAAATAAATAAATAAAGGTTTATTATAAAGTCGACCAGTTGTTCCCTTGTATATGCCAGCTGTGTTGATGTAGATTTAGGATTGTCGACCTCTGGTTCCCTTGTATATGCCAGTTGTGTTGATATTAGTCCAGACCAGTATCTCAATCCACTAGGTCATAGGTTCTTGATGCTTTATACTTTGGATTTACACTTGTTATTTTGAAAATCTATATGTTGCAATAGCTTAGAATCAAATTAAACGCAAAAATTGAATAAATATAAATACTAGATAAAATCACTTTGAACTTGGAAAAATAGTGGAATCTTAGCCTCGGTGTTCTTTTAATATTGATATCAACTTTGTCAGTGTTTGCTATAATTTTTAGTGATTTTTCTATTTAGTTTTGAATTTAAGTCTAAAGTTATCCTTCACAAGTTCGAGCAACGAACCTTTTTACCACTACAACTACAAAACACATCAGTTTTTGGCGCCGCCGACGCGGACTTGTTTTTAGGGTTTTAGATTTATTTATTTTTTATTTTTTTTATTTTTTTCTATTTTACGTTTTTGGGTATTTGTCTTTTGTCTACAGGTTTTGGAACGAAAAGAATTTGAGCCAGGGATAAAAGCTAAAAGAAAAGCAAAAGAAAGACAAAGAAATTTTATTTTATTTTTTAGATTTTATTTTTATTTTAGTTTTTATTTCTTTAGATTTTCTTTTTAGAAATTGTATTAGGATATCTTTTATTTTTGTAATTTTTTTTATTTCGCACTTTATTTTTGAACTTTGGACTGTGAACTTTGGGACATTATTATTATTATTTTAATATACCCTACGGAAGGGTATCCTTAAATATATAAACTGTTTGCAGGGAAGGACGATGATTACGATATCGTCTCGGCCCCTCGGGTTCGTACACTGACACAGGAGTAAGTGGCCCGAGTCGACTTCAACGGTTCTTCGCCCGTCTGGTACGGGAGGTAAAATTTTAAACACCCGTGAATCCCCTGTCAGCGGGTTTACTGTCTTCCTTAAGGTGCATATATGCTGAGGAATTGAATACGGACATTTATTTTCCTAGTAAAGGGCAAGGCCTGGCTATACAAGATAAGGGTTCGGATTTCATCACCGTTCTCTTCTTGCCCGCCTTAGGAAAACGATACCAAACGCGAACCTAAGCTTAAAATATTTACTAGAACGAGACCGATAGGGTAACGAGCTTATAGGAAAGTCGTTCAAAAGGATCGTATTGGGTATCTTGTTAGCCTAACTCAAAGTTCAGGAAGATTACTGTAAGTCGATTAGAGCCGCCTTGTAACCCAGGGAAACGTTGCCAAAGAGGTGGGGGTATCAAAGCTCCTCTGAGCTTCTCCTACTTCTCTTCGACTTACTTTATTCGGATCGTCCTACGAGGTTTGCTAAAATTGTACCCAGTTGCCTCTTGGAAGAGTAGAAGCTGGTCTAGAAACAATCTAAGTGGAGCCATCATGCTTTTTGTTTGCTAGAAATCAATAGGATTGATTTGGTTGAGTCGTCCTTGTTTTGCGATTGCTTACCCTTCCGATTTAGGAAATTCGTGTGTATGCCTGAACGTAAGAGAGACACCCTAGGTAGATTTGTTAAAGAAAAACCTAGCAGTTCAAAGCGTCTCGATTACCTTGACCTAGAAGGTCCGATTTTCGGAGAGTCCTGTTTTGAACGTACTCCTTTTACTGAAGAGAGAATCCCCAATACTCCGATAACACCATAAATGGCTACTTTGAAAGCTCTGTTGAATCCGACTAGGACTACTCGTCCCTCGTGTATTAAGTTAGCTGACACAGAAGCCAATTATGAGCTTAGACCTGGGACCATACAGATGCTCCCAATCTTTTTAGGGAAAGAAAATGAAAACCCTTATTTCCATGTTAGGGATTTTGAAGAAATTTGCAGTACCTTAAGAATTAGAGGCTTAGATGATGATGCTTTGAAACTTAGGTTATTTCCCTTTTCCCTGAAAGATAAAGCCAAATCGTGGTTGTATAGTTTGACTTCTGAGTCAATCGAAACATATGAACAACTTACATCTGCCTTTTTCAATAAGTTTTTCCCTAGGCATAAAACATCGTCTATTAAGACGCAAATCTGCACATTTTCACAACAAGAGGGAGAATCTTTGTATAGGTATTTGGAAAGGTTCAATGATTTGTTAACACAATGTCCTCACCATGGTTTGGAAAAGGTTAGGCTAGTTCAAATCCTTTATGAGGGTTTAGATTATTCCACAATATCCACGGTTGAAGCTCTGTGTCCATGTATACACCCCAGGATAGAGTACTAAAGGCACCCCAGAAATGCACCGGAAGCACCCCAAAAATGTGTCGGAGGAACCCCGGAAAAATTACTATCTACGCCCAAAAATTACTATTTGCACCCCATAAGACAAGTGCAAAAGGGACACCCGTGCAGGATTAGGAGGAGGACATGTTCTTCTCAAATTCAAAAAATATTTTTGGCGGGAAAATATTCCCTTTCACTGGCAGAATTTCAATCGGATGTTTGGACGTGATTTAGTGAGATTCAATCCCTGAAACTTAGTGGGTAGACGTGATATGACTATAGAAATCTAGTATGGGTGATTTTATCGATCAAATTTGGCTAGATAACTTGTTTTAATCCAAACAGGGAGTTGTAGGAAAAACATGAGCTTGCACGAGTTGTGAGAAATTTAAACGTGTACTACACGTGTTTGGAAGACGAGTACACGTGTTTGGAAGACTCAATAGATATCCTGGAGCGTGAAGAAGGTATAGAATGAAAGAAATACAGCTGCATGCGCGTGGAAGATCAAAAAATGGAAATTATTGCCGTGAGAATAAAAATAATAAAGAGAAGATTTTTTGAAGTTATGGAGGAGATTCGATGCATATTTCGGGTATAAATAGATTACCCAGGTCATATAGAAGGGGGGTAGAGAGTTTGGGGTCGAGAGGAGAGCTCAGGAGGCGTGAATCAAGAGTTTTCAGAACTCTGTTGTTGCTGCTGCTGCTGCTCGTGAAGAACAGGGAAACAGCGACGGTTTCTTCAACTGGTTTGCAACATTTATCTTCGTTGTAACAGTTTTTTCAACTGGTTTGCAACATTTATCTTCATTGTAACAGTTTCTTCATCCTCTTCTGCAACATTTATCTTCAGATTTGTAACGATTATCTTCATCATAACAGTTGAGAGTTGAAACAGCCGGTCTGTAACGCACCTTTGCTGTTGCAGATTTCCTGTTTCATTATTTTCTCTTCTTGTAAACACTTTTTGAGCCATGAATACATATTTTGAGTGTGTTTTCGACATGATGAGTTAAACCCCAACACTGGGACGACGGAGGAGGCCGAACTTCATACATGGGTAAATTTATTTTTATTCTTTTTATGACTTTTGCATTAAAATTAATTGAAATATGATTTGATTAAATTGGTTGTCATTTGATTAGATGGGTCATGCTTAGCTTAGGTGATTTGATGTCCCATGATTAACATTTACAATCAATGTTTTGAGAATCTACCTTGGAAAAAATAGAGTCCATGTTTATATTTCTTGAGCTAAAATTGTTGAGAATAAATAAGTGAACCTTATATTATAAAGATTGGCTAAATCCTTAGTCCCAGTACCTCTCGCCCATTGTTAATAGTCTTTGTATATATTTATTTAGTATTTTTAAAAACTTTAATCTCTACGAATCCGAGTGAACGACAACCTCATTTCTTACCACTATCTAAAATCACATCAGAAGGAACTAGAGTAGACTCAGAAACTGGTAGTGGTTCGAACTTAGATTTCCAAATATTGCTAGTGTCCAACAAAGGGGTTGAATCTAACAAAGCATTCACCTCATTAATCACATTATCATCATCAAAATCAATCCCAAAGTGGGCTCGGCATTTCTCTAGTGGATCTTCTAACAAAGTGTTTGGTAATGACTCCTCGACTAATGTTCCTATCATGTTGACCTCTTCTATGCTCGAGTCATCTAGTTCAGAGGGTAGCTTACTAATATGAAAAATGTTCAGCTCAATGGTCATGTTACCAAAAGACAAATTCATAATACCGTTTCGACAGTTGATGATCGCATTGGATGTAGCTAAAAACGGGCGACCTAGAATTACCGGTATCAGGTTCTCTGGGTCAGGGACAGGTTGAGTATCTAGGATAACAAAATCCACTGGATAAATAAACTTGTTGTCCTCAATAAGAACATCCTCGATCACACCACGAGGAATTTTTACGGACCTATCAGCTAACTGAAGTGTTATCTGGGTAGGTTTCATCTCACCAAGTCCTAGCTTAAGGTACACATGGTATGGGAGTAAGTTCACACTGGCTCCTAAGTCAAGCAGCGCTTTCTCAACACGGTATTTCCCTATTGTACAAGCAATAGTAAGGGAACTTAGGTCTTTATACTTAGGAGTAGTAGTATTCTGAATAATAGAACTCAAATGACTAGCTAGGAAGGCTTTCTTATGGACACCGAGCTTACGCTTTCGCGTACACAAGTCCTTAAGGAACTTGGCATAAGGAGGAATCTGCCTAATTGCATCTAATAATGGAAGGTTGATAGTTACCTGCTTAAAAACCTCCAAAATATCATTAAAAGTGGACTCCTTCTTAGTTAGCACTAGCAATTGTGGGAATGGGGCTCTGGGAACAAAGTTTGGCTTATCAGGGGCCTCATCAGTCTCCTTAGAGGTTCCACCAATCTCTTCAGCTTCTGATTCAGAAGGGTGAACTACATCATGTTCACTATCAGGCATGGCAACCTTATTGTCTATTTCTCTACCACTCCTAAGGGTTTTGATTGCATTCACATGATCAGATGATCTTCCTCTTATTTCATGAACTCCTATAGGATTAGGTTGAGTCTGACTAGGAAAACTCCCATTATCTCTCTCACTTAGAATCTTAGCCATCTGACTAACTTGAAGTTCTAACTTAGCAAGAGACTTGGCATTATGTTGAAAATTCTGCTTGGTTTCCTCTTGAAAACTAGCCTGGTTCTTTAGTAATACTTCATGGGTCTTTACGAACATGTCCTGGCTCTTTTGTAATAAACTAAGAGATTCCTCTAAGCTAGTTATTCTATTCTCAGAAGAGTTCTGGAACCGGGCTTGACCTGAAGGGTTCTTATTATAACCAAAACCTGGGGGAGGCTGAGAATTACTAGACTGGCCTTGACTCTGTCCTTTAGACCAAGAGAAATTAGGATGGTTTCTCCAACCAGGGTTGTAGGTCTCTGAGTAGGGGTCAAACTTCTGACGGTTTTCAAATCTAGCATTGTTATAGACAGCATGGGCTTGTTCTTCACTAACCTGACCTTCCCAAAATGAGTTACTGGGTTCTATTCCACAACTAGAGACTTGAGAGGCTCTAATCCTATTATCAGGTTCAACAAAAGACCTATGTTTAGACTGATTCAATTCCAAAGCTTCTAACCTTCTGGACAAAGCAGTAAACTTAGCATCAGACCCAAAGCCTGTATCAACCACATTGGTGCTACTTCTATTGATCAAGAGTCTTTTAGGGGGTTCAACACAAGACTCCCACTGTTGGGATTTTTCAGCGACATCTTCTAAGAAGGAAAACGCATCATTAGCAATTTTACTAGTGAACTCACCAGCGCACAAAAACTCGACCGTGGCTTTGGTCGAATAGTCTAAACCATCATAAAGAATCCCTACTAGTTTCATTTTGTCAAACCCATGGTGAGGACATTGGGATAAAAGATCATTGAATCTCTCTAAAAACCTATAAAGAGATTCTCCCTCTTGTTGAACACTAGTACTAATTTTCTGCCTAACAGCTGCAGTTTTATGCTTAGGGTATAATTTAAAATAGAAGGCATCAATAAGTTCCTGCCATGTTTTTATGGATTCAGATGGTAGGTTGTTCAGCCAGGTCTTGGCTTATCTCTCAAGGAAAAGGGGAACATCCTAAGTTTCAAGACTTCATCACTAAGGTCTTTAATATTAATTGTTCCACAAATTTCTTCAAAGTCCCTAATGTGAAAGTAAGGGTTTTCATCATCTTTTCCTAAGAATATAAGGACCATCTGAAGAATACCAGGTTTCAACTCATAACTAGCCGTAGAGGCTGGCAACTTAATGCACGATGGTCGGTTGGTCCTAGTTGGGTACATGTACTCCTTCAAAGTTGTCATTGTTGGCACAGTAAAAATCCTAGGGGTGAA
>JAJJMB010010048.1:0-14214 GCA_023531105.1 Papaver atlanticum | reverse complement strand
TTCCTATGGTCGTGGAGGCTCCCTTAGTTTTGGGTGTTGATTCTAATGGCGAAGTTCGTACTGGTCCTCTTCCTAAGCATAGTCACTTCGCAGCTTATGAGCCTGGGAGGCTTCAATGGTCTGAGGGGTATTTTTCGTCCTCTTCCTCATTCGTTTTTTTTTTTTTTATTTTTCCTATTATATTTTAACTTTATCCTCTTTGTTTCAGTACTCTACTCCTGTCGCTGGTTTACTTAAAGATCGCAAGAAAAATGATGCTACTGGCGAGTCTCCTGCTTCTGAACAGGTATGGTTTAGTTGTTTTATCTCGCTGCCTTTGTCATTAGATCTTTTTCTAACTTTGTATCTCGTAGGATTATGAGCCTGCTGGCCATCAAGATACTACGGGGTCTACTAAGGGCCAAAGGAAGCGTGATCATTCCCTGGTGCCTCCCTCCACTGATAAGGTACTTTCCTTCTCTCTACTTCGCTCTTTGCAGAGTGATTCTACCAATCCTCCCAATGCTCCTGCCCATCCGAAGTGTAATCGAAGAGTCTTGGATCTTGATGTACTAACCCAAGTAAAGGACTCTAAGATAGCTTCGAGTCATTCTACTCCTCCCCCTCAGCATCAATCAACCAGTTCTTACCATGAGGCTATCCCTTCCAAGTCTTAAAAGGATGTGGATTCCTTCCTTGTCACTCCTCCAGTCACCGAAGTGAAAGACTCTCCTGTTAAACTTCGTAAGGATAAGAAGGAGGAAGTGAAAGGCAAGAAGAAGATGTTTGAGGTGGATTATCCTGCTTATCTTCCTGATCTTAATTTTATGAGGAATATCTACATTTCAGCTCGGCAGGATGAAGCTCTGAGGTCCCCTGCTCTTGAATCCTTTGTTTCCTTCTGTTTCGATACCTTCCTTGGTGAAGAACAACCTTTCATGGAGAATGCTTCACTGAATTTGTTTCTTCAACCGCATGCTTCCTTAATGGGCTTGGCGAGTCTTAGTTTCTTCCCTTGAAGTATTTCATGAATCTTTCTTATCTTTACACAATATTTCGCAGGAGTTCAATCGCCACATGGCTAACCTCGTCGAGACTAGGTTATCTCGTGAAAGACTGGAGCTTGCCAATGTTCGTATCCAAAAGATGGAGAATGAACTAACTGAGGAAAAGAAATACGCAGACAATATGGAAAATAAAGCTGGTGAACCTCGCAGTAAGTTTCTTTCTTTGTCGTACTTAATTCTTTCCTTTGCTTTATCTTCTTTATTTTCTTATTTTACTTTTCGTCAAGCTCGTTGTACGGAACGTCACATGGATGTTATTGAAGTGAGAGACTTTCTTGGAGATATTCGTATGAAGAATTTAAATCTTACAACTCAGATCGACAGTTATGTGACCGAGAACGAGATTTTGAATGAGAAGATTGAGACTCTGTTCTCGCAAGTGAACCATTTAACTGTTCAGTCTGCAAATAGTGAAGAGTTAAACTTTCATCTTCATAAAGAGAATGAGGATTTAAAGGTCGAGCTAAGACAGGTTGGGAATCTCCTTACGACTTCAAGAAATCTTCATTCTTCATCTTTAGCTTTAATTAAACGATTATAAGAAGATAAAGCTCGCATAATCAAAAGGAAAGATAAGTCTGAAGCTGATCTTCGCAAATCTCATTGCCAAGTTAATGACCTGAAAGCTGAGAACGATCGTCTGAAAAACAAAGTGACATTTCTTCTATCTCGATTGGAGAAGCTTCAATGTAAAAGACATGTCGACCCTCCTTCGAAGACAAAACCCATAGAGCCTTTAAAGAATAGGGGTCCTGTTATCATTCGTTCTGGCGAAGATGATTCAAAATATGGTCATGGTAAAGGATGGGATAATGCATGACACGAGCTCTGTGTTCAACTTGAAGCAGTGAATCTTGAGATTTATAGGCTTGATCATTTTAATGCCGATATTCCAAAGACTTTGGGTTATACTATCTTTCAAAAGGAAGGTAGTTTTAGATGTTACAGGTAATTTTTCTTTTCATATTATGCTTTATTTACCAAGTTTCTCTTATCTTTTCTTTTGTCTTCTTAGACTCTGAGCAGCACTACAAGAACCAGATCATTCACATAACTCGTGAGAGGGATGGTCTTGCTAATGAGGTTTCCAAGATCAAGAAAGATATCCAGTACTTGAATAAGGACTTGAATAAGATGGAGAAAGATGCTGCTAAAGTTGCAAAGATGACCCAGAGAAATGCTCAAGCTTCTAAGGTTAAGCTTTGAAACGAGTTCTGTTATAAGCGTGGCATTCCTCGTGAACCTCTTGATTTTGAAGTTTTTTCTGAAGACGAACCATCTGATGACGAGAAGACTCTGTCTGACAGAGGGGAAAGTGATGAAGGTACTGATGATGAGGAAGAATCTGATATCAAAGCCACAAAGGACAAAGCTTCAATTCCTCTGAAGACACCTGGTGAACCTTCATCTTCGGCAAATCCTCTTGGTCAATCTCATATTATTGAAGTAGAAACTACTGGAGTTAGTGGTGATATTGTCGAGATGGAAACTAGTTGAGCTGCTGGTGGTGCTGTCGAAGTAGAAACTAATGGAGCTGGTGGTGGCAATGTCGAAGTAGAGGTTACTGAATCTGTTCCCCTTCAACCATTATCTCTTCAATCTTGATTTACTTCTTTCCTTCTTGTTGATATCTTGAGATTTTTCTTTTAACATTTTCTTTTAAACTGGGCGCTCCCAAGCTTGGGGGGAAAAAAACACTTTGGATCTTTGGCTCTTTAATATATCATCTTTCAGCTTCTTTACCTGTCTCAAAATTCTTATTGTATACTTAAGATAAACATAATTAGTATGGTTAGAATATATCTCGTGTTATTATGACTTGATACCCGAAGTGACGTATATACTATGACTTATCTATGTAATCTAGAATTAGGTTTGCGAAATTAGTCTCATTCTTCGAAGTAAAAATCTTATACTTGTCTTTAATATCTTCTTGTCTCTAGTATATGCTTGCCTCTATTTTTGCTGTCAAAGAATGAGAATCTTATGCGAAGGAAATATTCAAAAGAATAAAAAATATAAAAGTATATACTTGCCTCTTATTCTTTTGTGTAGTTCCGGAGCATACCTGTATTTCTTCGTGTATTCCCTTACTGCCTTACCTCGATGTTAAGCTGATAACCTTGCTTTTTTCTCGTGGCTATGGAGTTCGTTTTTCATAATTCATCATTTTTATTTTCCTGCAATGTTAACTCTCATTTCATGATAAGAATATATTACTTAATAAATTTGCCTTTTGCTTTGTTTCATAAGTTTACCTCTTGTGTTCATATTTCGTGATAAAATGTTGCCTCTTGTTTTGAATTTTCCTTTTCATTTACTCTTATTGATGACGGCGAATTGTTAGTTTTAGGTCTTATTGCGCCTCCTAATTAAGGTCTTATTGCACCTCACCCTGTTATTCAGGGCCTTTATTTTTACGACGAAGTCTCAAGCGCTCTTTATTCTTGCGAATAAAGATCCATCAACCTCGCCTTAGCTTTCATGTTGAGGTCTTATTTCACGACAATACGAAAGACCTAGTTATTCCCATGAGTAATATGATAGACACATTTTTGTGTCGGAATTTTCTCGATTCTATATATTGTTAGGGCTCATTTTTTGTACTTAATATGGTGTTTTATGTGTGTAGGTATTTTAGGCCAATAAACATCTTTGGAAAAATCGGCTTGAAAAGTTGTTAAAGGCATCCTGGGAGGACATTTGCTATTCGGACTCTCATTTCGGATAAGGGGCATATCAATTACTAAGGGGTACTCCACAGATAAGGGGTACCCTAATTTCTATTTACACCTCATGGCTATTCGCACCCCTGTACTGGATAAGGGGAAACCTTTCTTCATCATTTAAAAAGCAGAAATGGCGGGAAAATATTCCCTTTCACTGGCAGATTTTCAGTCGGATTTTTGGAGTAATTTTTGGTAGACTAAAGGGCTAGAATTAGTTGGGATTGTTCCTAGAGGATATAAGAAGCTAGTATGGGTGTTGTTTCCGATATAAATTGGCTTAATAACGTGTTTCAATCCAAAACAGTGGACACAAGTTTTCACGGGTTCAAGTGAATTTGACACGAGTTTGAGGCGTGTAATGCATGAGTTTCGAGTGTGTTGCACTACAGAGATGCTAGAAGAAGATAAATAAGGAAGGTTGACAGTTGAGAACGCGTGGAAGATCAAAAAATGGAAATTTTGGCCGTGGAGAATAATATTGATAAATGAAGATTATTTGGGAGATATGGCCTGATTAAATGAGGATTAGGAGTATAAATAGATTGCAGCAGTACAAGGAAGGGTGTGGAGAGTTGGGAGCAGTTAGGAAGAACAAGAGAGTCGAGAAATCAAGTGGCAGAAAAACTCCATTTTCTGCTGTTGTGAAGAACACGAAAAACATAAGACGCACGCCTAACTGTCGTTTTCCAACAGTGACAACGACAATTGCTTGTGGGTTGTATTGCTACAGTGAAAACAACACTTCAGTTTTACCGTTCTCCGTAACAGCTCGGTTTGTAGCAAATAAAAGTGTTACAAACCCGGTTTTATTGTTTTTCTCCCATTTCATTATTGTGAACACCATTTTTGAGCAATAAAGATGAATTTTGAACGTGTTTCCATGATGATGAGCTAATTCTCGTGTAACCAAGGCACGGAGGAAGCTATTTATGCATGAATAATTGGTAACTATTCTATTTTTCTCTAATTTGTATTTTATAATTCACTCAATCACTACTTTGCAGAATTTTAATTGTTTGCATTATTTTTCTTAATTAGTTGTGATTCAATTAGATAGGTTATACTTTTTTTAGATAATCTATGCTCAGGGAATACAATTAATGTTTGAGAATATGCTTGATTATTTGTGAATTAAAAAATAAGAGATTTTAAAAATTATTAGAGTTTTGGAATTTTTACCATCATTCATTCATATGTAATAGTGGAATCTAGTGTCTTGGTTATTTTCATTCTTGAAATAAAATTTGGAATTAGTTTTCTCTATTTTTAGTTTAAATAAGTTTAGAATCAATTGCTTTCACAAGTCTTAACGAACCTTTTACTACAACAAAGTTGAAATCACATCTATTTTTAGTAACCCAAGTGAATGTTTTGCCAGTGAGGCCTGGGTATCAAAGCTCCATTGAGCTTCCCTTGTCTCTATTCAACTTACATTAACTCAGATTGATTCCAGAGAGGTTTGCTTAGATTGTAACGAATTCCCTTTAGAAGGATTAGAAGCCGGTCTAGAAACAATCTAAGTGGAGCCATCATGCTTGTTGTTAGCTAGAAATCTTTAGGTTTGCTTTTGTGGAGTCAGCCTGTTGTGTGTTTGCTTAGAACCTTCCTTCCTTAGGATTTTTTTTAATTTTTTTTATTAGTGTATGCCAAAATCGCTCGAGTCCATTAGTGAGCGTGCTTGGAAAAGAGATACTTTTGGCCGTTTGATTAGTGACGAGCCTAGAGGTTCTTCTTTTTTAAACGGGGAGCTCGAAGACTCTTCTTTGGAGAGCCCTGTTCTTGGAAACTTCAGTTTTGAGAATTTAAGTCTTAGTGAGGAATTCACCCCTAGGATTTTTACTATGCCAACAATGATAACTTTGAAGGAGTACATGTACCCAACTAGGACCAACCGACCATCGTGCATTAAGTTGCCAGCCTCTACGGCTAATTATGAGTTGAAACCTGGTATTCTTCAGATGATCCCTATATTCTTAGGAAAAGATGATGGAAGCCCTTACTTTCATGTTAGGGACTTTAAAGAAATTTGTGGAACAATTAAGATTAAAGACCTTAGTGACGAAGTCTTGAAACTTAGGATGTTCCCCTTTTCCTTGAGAGATAAAGCCAAGATCTGGCTGAACAACCTACCATCCGAATCCATAGAAATATGGCAGAACTTATTGCTGCATTCTATTTGAAATTTTACCCTAAGCATAAAGCTGCAGCTGTTAGGCATAAAATTAGTGCTAGTGTTCAACAAGAGGGAGAATCTCTTTATAGGTTTTTAGAGAGATTCAATGATCTCCTATCCCAATGTCCTCACCATGGGTTTGAGAAAATGAAACTAGTAGAGATTCTTTATGATGGTTTAGACTATTCGACCAAAGCCATGGTCGAGTCTTTGTGCGCTGGTGAGTTCACTAGTAAAAAAGATGATGAAGCGTTTTCCTTCTTAGAGGTTGTCGCTGAAAAATACCAATAGTGGGAGTCTTGTGTTGAACCCCCTAAAAGACTCTTGGTCAATAGAAGTAGCACCAATATGGTAGATACAAGCTTTAGGTCAGATGCTAAGTTTACTGCTTTGTCAAGAAGGTTAGAAGCTTTTGAATTGAATCAGTCTAAACATAGGTCTTTTGTTGAACCTGATGATAGGATTAGAGCCTCTCAAGTCTCTAGTTGTGGAATAGAACCCAATAACTCGTTTTGGGAAGGTCAGGTTATTGAAGAGCAAGCCCATGCTGTCTATAACAATGCTAGATTTGAAAACCGTCAGAAGTTTGACCCATACTCGGAGACCTACAACCCTGGTTGGAGAAACCATCCTAATTTCTCTTTGTCTAAAGAACAGAGTCAAAGCAAGTCTAGTAATTCTAAGCTTCCCCCAGGTTTTGGTTATAATAAGAACTCTTCAGGTCAAGCCCAATTCCAGAACCCTTCTGATAATAGAATAACTAGCTTAGAGGAATCTCTTAGTATAGTAAAAAAGAGCCAAGACATGTTCGCACAGACCCAAGAAATGTTAATAAAGAACCAGGCTAGTTTTCAAGAGGAAACCAAGCAGAATTTTCAACATAGTGCCAAGACTCTTGCTAAGTTAGAACTTAAAGTTGGCCAAATGGCTAAGATTCTAAGTGAGAGAGATGACGGAAGGTTCCCTAGTCATACTGATCCTAACCCTAAAGGAGAGAAATCGTATCGTCATGTGAATTCTGTTACAACCCTTAGGAGTGGAAAGAAAGTTGACAACAAGGTTGTAATGCCTGACAGTGAACATGTTGTAGTTCACTTTTCCAATCCAGAAAATGAAGAGACTGATAGAGTCTCCGAAGAGACCAATGAGGGTCTTGTTGAGCCTGGCTTTGTTCCCAGAGCCCCATTCCCACAGTTGCTAGTTCTAACTAAGAGGGAGTCCAACTTTAATGATATATTTGAAGTTTTTAAGCAGGTTACTATCAACCTTCCTTTATTAGATGCGATTAAGCAGATTTCCTCTTATGCCAAGTTCTTTAAAGACTTGTGTACATGAAAGCGTAAGCTTAGTGTCCAGAAGAAAGCCTTCCTAGCTAGTTATGTGAGTTCTATTATTCAGAACACCACTACTCCTAAGTATAAAGACCCAGGTTCCCATACCATTGCTTGCACAATAGGGAAATACCGTGTTGAGAAAGCGTTGCTTGACTTAGGAGCCAGTGTGAACTTACTCCCATACCATGTGTACCTTAAGCTAGGACTTGGTGAGATGAAACCTACCCAGATAACACTTCAGTTAGCTGATAGGTCCGTGAAAATTCCTCGTGGTGTGATCGAGGATGTTCTTATTGAGGTCGACAAGTTTATTTATCTAGTGGATTTTGTTATCCTAGATACCCAACCTGTCCCTGACCCAGAGAACTAGATACCGGTAATTCTAGGTCGCCCGTTTTTAGCTACATCCAATGCGATCATCAACTGTCGAAACGGTATTATGAATTTTTCTTTTGGTAACATGACCATTGAGCTGAACATTTTTCATATTAGTAAGATGCCCTCTGAACTAGATGACTCGAGCATAGAAGAGGTCAACATGATAGGAACATTAGTCCAGGAGTCATTACCAAACACTTTGTTAGAAGAAGATCCACTATATAAATTACTAGCCAACTTTGGGATTGATTTTGATAATGATAATGTGATTAATGAGGTGAATGCTTTGTTAGATTCAACCTCTTTGTTGGACACTAGTAATGTTTGGAAACCTAAGTTCGAACCACTACCAGTTTCTGAGTCTACTCTAGTTCCTTCGTTAGAAGAGCCTCCTAAGTTGGACCTTAAACCATTACCAGATACCTTGAAGTATGTGTTTTTAGGCCCATCTGAAACTTTACCTGTGATTGTAGCATCCAACTTGGATAGTGATCAGGAAAGTAGGCTAGTAACCATCCTTCAAAACAACAAGGAAGCTTTAGGATGGACCATAGAAGACATTAAGGGTATAAGTCCTACTGTTTGTATGCATCAAATTTATTTAGAGGAAGATACCAAACCTTCTAGGGAGATGCAACGTCGACTAAACCCTAATATGAAAGAGGTAGTTCGAACCGAGGTTCTTAAGTTGTTAGATGCAGGCATTATCTACCCTATTTCAGACAGCAAGTGGGTCAGCCCTGTTCAGGTTGTCCCCAATAAATCCGTTATTACTGTAGTCCAGAATGAGAACAATGAGTTTATCCCAACCCGAGTGACCACTGGTTGGCGTGTTTGTATTGACTATAGGAAATTGAACAAGGTCACTAGGAAGGACCACTTTCCCCTTCCTTTCATCGACCAAATGCTAGAGAGATTAACTGGACATAGTCACTACTGCTTCTTAGATGGCTACTCCGGATATAATCAGATCGTTATTGCCCCTGAAGACCAAGAAAAAACTACTTTTACCTGTCCCTTTTGTACCTTTGCGTATAGACGCATGCCTTTCGGGCTTTGTAATGCCCCTGCGAATTTTCAGCGTTGTATGATGAGCATATTTTCTGATATGGTAGAACTGTTGTTAGAGGTCTTTATGGATGATTTTTCAGTGTTTGGTTCGTATTTTGATGAGTGCTTGCATCATTTGTCATTAGTTTTTACCAGGTGTAAGGAGAAGAATTTAGTGCTTAATTGGTGATGTGGTTTTAAAGTGGTAAGTAAGGTTGTCGTTCACTCGGACTTGTGTAGATTTGAGTTTTTAAATTTAATAAAAATATATACAAAAATATTACAAAGGGTGCAAGAGTTACTGGGACTCAGGATTCCACCGAATTCAAAACATAAGGTTCAATTATTAATTCTTTGACAATTTTAGCTCAAGAAAAACATGGACTCTATTATTGCCAAGGTAGATTCTCAAAACATTGATTGTAAATCCTAAGCATGATGTATCAAAACACCTAAGCTAAGCATACATCATCAAATTAAATGACAACCAATTAATTCAAATCATAATTTCAATTAAAATTAATGCAAAAGTCTAAAAAAGAATTAATAAAATTACCCCAAGTATGATATTCGTCTTCCTCCGTCATCCCAGTGTTGGGGTTTAGCTCCTCATGGTAAAAATATTCTCAAAGGATAGAAACATGGCTCAAAAGGTGTTTTTATTGAAGGAGAATAATAATACAGCGAATCTGCAACGCTTTTATGGCGTTACAGAAATCACCGTTACAATGAAGTGTTTTTAATAAACGATAAATAGGTTCTGCTGTTGAAGAACGACACTCGTCTGCGAATGTTCCGTGAGGGTCAATGTTCTTCGTGTTCTTCAGCAGCAGCAGCAGAACCCGGTTTCCTGCACCTTTGATTTCTCAGCTCTGTGTTGTTCTAAACTTCCCCTAACTTTCGACACCCCTTCTATATGACCCAACAAATCTATTTATATCAAAAAGAGCGATTAAATCTCTCCAAAATCTCTTCCTTTCTCTTCACGGCAAAGTTGCGGCAATTTCTTGTTTTAGAATTTCTACGCGTTTCTGAGCTTTCCTTTTGACTCTAAACTCTTCCTTAGATAGATACCAATCTTTGGGAAGGTTTATAGCACTTTAATCTCTCTAAAATTTCCTAAAATCGGTCACACACGTGACTTTCCATATTTTGTTGTTTAGATAAAAATCCATCGATTGAGCCCAGTTTAATCGATTTAAACACCCATGTTAGATTCCTAGACCCATAAGGAGTCTACCCTATGAAAATCAGAGGTTTAGTCGACCTCAAACTCCTCCAAATCACGATCACCAAAACTGCCAGGAATGTGTTTATATTTTCCCGCCCAAATTCAGAATTTGAACGTGAAGGGGAAAGGTTACCCCTTATCCGTTGCTGGAGTCCGCATAACACTCGTCCCTTGGGTTGCATTAATCAACTTTTCGAGCCAATTTCGCCGCAAAAGCTTATTTTTCCAGAAACACCTACAAAGAGATAAAATACCAAAATAAGTACAAAAATGGGTACTAACAATATACACAATAGAGATGAAAATAGACACATAAATGCGTCTATCATTGGGAGAAATGTCATTTCATGGTTCGTTCAGGAATTGTTTTAGGGCATATCGTATCTTCTAAGGGTATAGAGGTAGATAAAGCCAAAGTTAACCTTATTAAGACTTTACAGGTCCCAAAAACCGTAAGAGATATTAGGTCATTCTTAGGGCATGCAGGTTTTTATCGTCGATTCATTAAGGATTTTAGATTGATTTCTAGACCTCTTTTCAATTTGCTTGCAAAAGATGTTAAGTTCGTCTTTAATGATGCTTGTTTAGTGGCTTTTGAGAAGCTTAAGACTTAACTCACTACCGCCCCCATAGTCCAGGCACCCAACTGGAACCTACCCTTTGAGATCATGTGTGATGCTTTAGATTTTGCTATTGGTGTTGTGCTAGGTCAGCGAGAAAACAAATTACTCCATGTGATTTACTATGCTAGCAAAACTCTGAATGATGCCCAGTTAAACTATACTACTACAGAGAAGGAAC
Organism: Papaver atlanticum; assembly: GCA_023531105.1. NCBI lineage: Eukaryota > Viridiplantae > Streptophyta > Magnoliopsida > Ranunculales > Papaveraceae > Papaver > Papaver atlanticum. Next base: position 3,472 of record JAJJMB010010048.1, on the reverse strand, counting down.
TGTTAGCCATTGTGTTCTCCTTAGACAAGTTTAGACCATATCTCTTAGGTTCTAAGGTCATAATCTTCACTGATCATGCTGCTTTGAAGTATATTCTTTCCAAGAAGGATACAAAACCTAGATTGATTAGATGGATCCTATTGTCGCAGGAATTTTCCTTAGACATTAGAGGAAAAAAAGGTGCAGAAAATGTAGTTGCAGACCACTTGTCTAGGCTTGTTGTGGATACCCCTGATGATTCCCCTCCTGTTAGGGATAGTTTTCCTAATGAATAACTGTTCTTTGTTACCCAATTACCTTGGTATGCGAATATAGTGAACTATCTTGTTACTGGTCGAATGCCCCAACATTGGGGTAAACAAGACCGTTCTATATTTTTAGCTGAGGTTAAGCACTTCTTTTGGGATGATCCTTATTTGTTTAAGTATTGTCCTGAAACAGATTATTAGGAGATGTATACCTGAGATTGATCAGTCCATTATTATTTTCTTTTGTCATGATCATGCTTGTGGGGGTCACTTTAGTGCTAAGAAGACTGCTGCTAAGATATTGCAGTGTGGATTCTATTGGCCTTTGTTGTTTAAAGATTTCCACAGTTACTGTGTTACTTGTGAACGTTGCCAGAAATTAGGAACCGCGAGCTATAATTAGTGATGGAGGGTCTCACTTTTGTAATGGACCTTTTAGGGTTTTGATGAAGAAATATGGTATTACACATAAAGTATCTACCTCGTATCATCCACAGACTAGTGGTCAGGTAGAGGTTTCCAATAGGGAGATAAAACGTATATTAGAGAAAACAGTCAATCCTAATCGGAAAGACTGGTCGTCTAGGCTTACTGATGCCTTATGGGCTTACCATACTGCGTTTAAGACCACCACTGGAATGTCACCTTATCTACTTGTGTATGGCAAGGCATGTCACTTACCTATTGAGTTAGAACATAGAGCATATTGGGATGTTAAGCAACTAAATTTTTCACTTGACAAGGCAGGATCTCACAGAAAGCTCCAGCTCAATGAGTTGGACGAGATTCGTAGAGATGCATACGATAGTGCTAAGGAGTATAAGAACAAAATGAAACTTGTGCATGATAAGAATTTTTACGAAAGTCATTTTCTCCAGGTCAAAAAGTTCTTCTGTATGACACTCGTTTGCATTTATTTCCCGGGAAGTTGCGCTCTCGGTGGACCGGTCCTTTTGTGGTCCGTACAGTTTTTCCTCATGGTGCTATTGAGATTGAGACACCAGACGGTAGTAGTTCTTCAAAGGTTAACGCTCAGAGATTGAAGCCCTTTTTAGAGCCTTTTCCTACAGGTGATGTTGAGGAGGTCCCTCTGGAGGACCATGTTTACCTTGATTGACCATCGAGGCGGGTTGTATGTTGTATATTATTTTGTAGGTTTTTGATTCCACTTCACCCAGGTACTATCTTTCCGACTTCTCTCTTTACTGATTCCTCATGTTATTTATACTTTTGGTACTGTTCTTTAATTAGAAACATTGAGGACAATGTTATATTTAAGTTTGGGGGTGGGGTAGAAACTTTTTGTTACCTTTTTGTTGCAATAAATAAACTCCAGAGCCTAGAAATTTATGCCTATTAAGGATAGCACTAACCAATCTAAGTGGATGGAAGCATCTTGATTGTAGGAGTTGAGGAACCAATCTGAGTAGATGGAAACATCTAAAGAGTCTATTCACAAAAGCACAGAGCTCATGTGTTAGAAATAACATGATAGTTTCACCGTATCTTGGAATCATCTTATTACTTCTGTTTTTGTTTTTGCAAATTTTTATGTTGATGTCTGCTGGGTTGGAATAGAGTGATTGAGTTACTAAAAAAAAAAAAAAAAAAAGACCAGACCAATTAGACCAATCGGAATAAATATTAACACTTGGATAGCAATATGTGTGTGTTCTCCCTGTCTCCATCGCCTAAACAAGCGTAGAACGCAGGATCCACGGGAATTACCATGTAATCTGCTGACAAGAAGCATGCGCTTGGATCCAAAAGATCTAATCATGTCGTAAAAAGAATAAATAAAAAATAAATAAAGGTTTATTATAAAGTCGACCACTGGTTCCCTTGTATATGCCAGCTGAGTTGATGTAGATTTAGGATTATCGACCACTGGTTCCCTTGTATATGCCAGTTGTGTTGATATTAGTCCAGACCAGTATCTCAATCTACTAGGTCATAGGTTCATCTTGGCATTGAAGTCCATTCGCAACCATCTATTTCTATATCCATCCTCTTAATCTATTCATGTGATTTGTTTTATTCCGGATATTGATGTCCATAGTTTTGGGTGTTGATTCTAATGGCGAAGTTCGTACTGGTCCTCTTCCTAAGCATAGTCACTTCACAGCTTATGAGCCTGGGAGGCTTCAATGATCTGAGGGGTATTTTTCGTCCTCCTCCTCATTCGTTTGCTTTTTTTATTTTTCCTATTATATTTTAACTTTATCCTCTTTGTTTCAGTACTCTACTCCTGTCGCTAGTCTACTTAAAGATCGTAAGAAAAATGATGCTACTGGCAAGTCTCCTGCTTCTGAACAGGTATGGTTTAGTTGTTTTATCTCGCTGCCTTTTTTATTAGATCTTTTTCTAACTTTGTATCTCATTGGATGATTAGCCTGCTGGCCCTCAAGATACTACGGGGTCTACTAAGGGCCAAAGGAAGCGTGATCGTTCCCTGGTGCCTCCCTCCACTGATAAGGTACTTTCCTTCTCTCTACTTCGCGACACTTTTTCTCCAAGTAATTTTTTAACTTCGCTCTTTGCAGAGTGATTCTACCAATCCTCCCAATGCTCATGCCCATCCGAAGTGTCATCGAAGAGTCTTGGATCTGGATGCACTAACCCAAGTAAAGGACTCTAAGATAGCTTCGAGTCATTCTACTCCTCCTCCTCAACATCAATCAACCAGTTCTTACCAAGAGGTTATCCCTTCCAAGTCTTAAAAGGATGTGGATTCCTCCCTTGTCACTCCTCCAGTCACCGAAGTGAAAGACTCTCATATTATACTTCGTAAGGATAAGAAGGAAGAGAAAGGAAAGAAGAAGATGTTTGAGGTGGATATCAAAGAAGTGCTTACATTTGTCCGAGGATCTTGAAATGAATTTTCCCTAGGCTACTAACTGTCCGTTCAACTTTTGCACATCTTTTATGGAGGTTGGCATATCTAATATGGCCCGCACCTTAGTTGGGTCCACCTCAATTCCTCTCTTCGAGACTATATGTCCCAAGAACTTCGCTGATTCAACTCCAAAGATGCACTTCGCAGGATTTATCTTCATCTTGTACGCCCTCATTTGTTCAAAAATATCCTTCAGATCTTCAACATGGTCTCCAGATTCCTTAGTCTTTACAAGCATATCATCAACATATACCTCAAACTTCGTATGCACCCATCTGGCGAAGATTTTCTCTACCATTCGTTGGTATGTTGCCCATGCATTCTTCAA
>JAJJMB010010045.1:6846990-6865797 GCA_023531105.1 Papaver atlanticum | reverse complement strand
GGATTTATTTTTTGCGAGTTTGCTTTAGGAAATTAATTCCAAAAATATTTATAAGAAAAATACATATTTCGACCCATGCATAAGCGCGTATACCATTCACCGAGTTCCTTTTCTACTCGGATTTATTTTTGGCGAGTTTGCTTTAGGAAATTAATTCCAAAAATATTTATAAGAAAAATACATAATTCGACCCATGCATATGCGCGTATACAATGCACCAAGTTCCTTTTCTACTCGGATTTATTTTTGGCGAGTTTTCTTTAGGAAATTAATTCCAAAAATATTTATAAGAAAAATACTTGTTTCGACCCATGCATATGCGCGTATACCATGCACCGAGTTCATTTTCTACTCGGATTTATTTTTTTGGAGTTTGCTTTAGGAAATTAATTCCTAAAATATTTATGAGAAAAATACATGTATCGATCCATGCATATGCGCGTATACCATGCACCAAGTTCATTTTCTTCTCGGATTTATTTTCGGCGAGTTTGCTTAAGGAAATTAATCCAAAAATATTTATAAGAAAAATACTTGTTTCGACCAATGCATATGCGCGTATACCATGCACCAAGTTTCTTTTCTACTCGAGTTTTATTTATTGGTAAATCCTTTTACGTGTTTTACTTGTTTTTTAAGAAAACCAAAACCTAACTTGATTTGCAAGTATCTCTTCTTATAAATACAACTCGAAATTCTGTTTTCAAATATATACAAGAAGAGATCATCTTTTTGTCTTCTTTTAATCATCTTCTTGCTTTTGTTTTTTGTGCGGCGTTTTACTTCCATCCCTGTTGCTGAGTTCAAGAGTGGGTAACTTGCGTTGTGCTAACTCAAGTTATATCGGGCAGTCTTTTCCTGGACACATCTTCGCTGTGAGGGGTTTAGCATTACTCATCTCGAGTATACCCGCGAACTAATGTGTTAAGGACAACTTGTTGAACCTGTGATTCTGCCCTCGTCAAGTTGTTTCGATTCAGTTTTTATATATCTAACGTGCTGTTAATTGTTGCAAGATTCCAACACTTACGTGCGTGATATTTTAGTTCAACTATCAATGAATTTGGCGTATGATTTGCAAATTTATGCTGCTTTGTTGCGTATTATCCCACTAAGAATTTAACCAAAACCCCGAAAAATGTTTGTCAGATATTCTCGACACTTAAAGTGAAAATGCTTTTTAAAAGAGTTATGATAAATGATCCTAAGCAGGTAAATAAGAAAAAACATAAGAAGTACTACAAAATTTATTTGTAAGTATATTATTTTGCAAGATAAATGAAACATTGTAGCAAATCATTTCCACAAAAAATAAGTATACGTGTTTCTCGTAATGCATTAAGACATAAGCGGCGAAAAATCAGAAGAATATAAGTGGTGTTTCTCGTAATTTTGCATTTCTTATCTAAAAATGGTTACTGTTTCTCCAGACTAAAATTGGCCAAAACATCTTATTTTGTAAGAAACATGAAAGCCACATCTTCCCAACAATTTCTCATCAGAATTTGACCATTTTAGAGATTAAAAAAAGAAAACAGGTCAAACTATTGATTCCACAAGACAACATACAGTTAATCTAAGAAAAATAAAACACGTAGTTACTTAACGACACGAAAGAGAAATATAAGGACAACCAGGCCTGAACCGTAGGCAATCCGTAATTCCCGCGTTTTGTAAGAACAATAAACCATTTCAGTATATATAGGAATTAAACTGAGACTGGATTCCTCAAAGTCATTTCATAAACACATTACGGATCTGATTCGAGAAAAAGTAAGCGAAAGAGAAATGACTCTCCGTCTAACGTTCTTGGTATTATGTATTCTATCAGCAACAACTTTGATCAAAGCTGAAGATCCATATCTATTCTTTACATGGAATGTAAGTTACGGTACAATTTCTCCTCTTGGAGTTCCACAGCAAGGGATTCTGATCAACAATGAATTCCCTGGTCCAAACATCAATTCCACCACTAACAACAACATTGTCATTAATGTTTTCAACAATCTTGACGAGCCACTTCTGTTCACATGGAATGGTATTCAACACAGGAAGAATTCATGGCAAGATGGCATGCCCGGTACTAACTGCCCAATCCAACCTGGTAAAAACTTCACCTACCATTTCCAAGTCAAGGATCAGATTGGTAGTTACTTTTACTTCCCTACCACCGCTTTCCATAGAGCAGTTGGTGGGTTCGGTGGTCTCCGCGTAAACAGTCGTCTCCTTATTCCCGTCCCCTTTGCTGACCCCGAAGATGATTTCACCGTCCTCATTGGTGATTGGTATAAAAGTAGCCACACTGAGCTTAAGAAGATCTTAGATGGGGGAAAATCTATTAACAGACCCGACGGTATTATCATCAACGGTAAACCAGGTAACGGTACCGACAAGGACAAACCACTCTTCACCATGAAGCCTGGTAAGACTTACAGGTACAGAATTTGCAACGTTGGTATCAAGACTTCCTTGAATTTCAGGATTCAAGGCCATTCCATGAAGTTGGTTGAGATGGATGGTTCTCACGTGGTTCAGAACGTATACGATGCTCTAGATATTCACGTCGGACAGTGTCTTTCAGTGTTGGTCACAGCAGATCAGACACCCAAAGATTACTACATGGTTGCTTCATCCAGATTCCTCAAGGAGGTTTACACCGCAACTGGTGTAATCAGCTACGAAGGTGGCAGCGGTCCTCCATCTCCTCAGATTCCTGAAGGACCCACAGGTATTGTATACTCGCTCAACCAGTTCCGTTCCTTCAGATGGAACCTTACCGCAAGTGCTGCACGTCCCAACCCACAAGGTTCATACCATTATGGTGGCATCAACATTACTCGCACCATTAAGATCGTCAACTCTGCCTCTACCGTTGATGGTAAGCTTCGTTATGCCATCAATGGTGTCTCACACACTGATCCTGAAACCCCTATGAAGCTTACAGAGTACTACGAAGCACCTAAGAAAGATTACGAGTACAACTCTATTGTTGATGACCCAACCCCAGAGAGTACCACTAAGATCGTCGTTAAGCCTAACGTTCTCAACGCAACTTTCCGTGACTTCATTGAGATCATATTCGTGAACAACGAAAAATCAATCCAGACATGGCACTTGGATGGTTACTCCTTCTTTGCTGTTGCAATTGAAGCCGGGCAGTGGACTCCAGAGAAGAGAAAGAACTACAACCTGCTTGATGCTGTGAGCAGGCATACAATTCAGGTTTACCCAGGTTGCTGGGCGGCCATAATGCTCACTTTTGATAATGCAGGTATGTGGAACTTAAGGTCCACCCTCTGGGAGAGGCACTATTTGGGACAACAATTGTACTTTAGCGTCACTTCACCGGCTAGATCACTAAGAGATGAATACAATGTTCCCGATAACGTTGAACTTTGTGGTATTGTCAAGGACTTGCCAAAACCACCTCCATACACCATCTAAGTTCATAGCAGATTCTTTTCCCATCTCTTCTTCGTTATTAAGATATCTAGAGATGGTGCATGGAGTTTGTTTGAATAAGAAAGAAGTTGAGATAGTGAAAGGTCATAATCATCGATGTCCGAATGAGGGGCGACGACGACGACAGAAGATATATTGTATAAGAGGCAGAGATATTAAGAAAAATTGTCTTTCTAGCAAGAGTTTTTATTCTCATTCATTATTATTACCTAATATTGTTTTGAGTTTTTATTCATTTTTACCCACCAATTGTAATGTATTTATGTCTCTAAATTCATTCAATCTTTGATTCAACAAATAGGATGTAGATTATAATTCTTTTTCCCTCTTCCAGCTTCTCCCTCTTTTTTCTTTTCTGAATCTTTTTGGTCGTAATGTTAACTCCATTTCGTTGCAAGTGATTTATATTGCTCATAAGAACTATCCATTGTTCTGATAATTACTTAGCTTTCTCGGAAACCTTCCTACTTCTTTTGTTATTAGAATTGAAGTTTATGTGCACGGCTAAACAAAATCCTCTGATTAGAGCGGATCCCGAGTTTAGAAGGATCCCGAGTGAACTGACCTTTTATGATGTCAATTTTTCTCTCTCAATAACTTCGTAAAACCATAAATCAATTTTAAATTAGAACTTGACACATGTCTCACATGAAATCAGCAACAGTGACAATCACTTTGGTTTCACAGGCATATGGATTCACAAATAAAAAGAAACGCGTGGCATGTACTGGAGTGTACAACTATGATTTTGTTTATTTATTTTTTCTTAATATGAAAGGAGATTTATTAAAAGTGAAAATGGATCCTTCATTATCAACTCCATTCTTTAACATTTTGATATTTTTAGGCCCAATTTTTTTAATTATCGGGCTTACTAATAAAACTTGTAGATCTAGAACTTTTATATTACCTAAAGTACCCATTTATATACAAAAGTCAGTGGAGATATTTTCATTTTCAATTCTTATTTCTCTTTCTCTTTCTCTCTCCAGAGAAACTAAACCCAGAAAACGAAAACGAAAATGAAAATCATTTTATTCAGATCTATTGATGAACCAGCGAGATTTCTCTGGTATCTAATATGAGAAATGGTTGATTCGGTCTATAGATCTAGCTTTGAGATTCAGAAATCATTCGATTTAATATCTAAATCGATGAATACAATAACTATTTTATAAGAGAAGTTCAATTAGAAGAAGAGTGGAAGAATTTCATCTTCAACAGTTAGGTTGAGATTCAGGTAAGATTCAAGTTAATTTTAGTTCCATTTAGTTCTGATCTAGTTTTTGTTTTTGTTTTGGTTGAATTTATTCAGATCAGTAAAGAAGAAGAACAACTGGATTCTTTTTTGATTCAATCAAGTGGTTTTAGTTGGTTCGATGCTACTTCTGGTAAGGTTTTCGATTTGATTCAATAGGTTTTCCTCATTATTATTTCTTTTCCCTAGTTTTGATTGATTCTATTCAGATCACATGAGAAGAAGAACATGATTTTTCCTGAAATCAATCGATTCTCGTATTTTGAATCTAGGTAAGTTTTGTTTGTTATTGTTGATGTAGTTTTTTAGGTTCGATTTTTTGTCATCTTTATTTCGATTTTGATTTTATAGGGTTGATTTTTGATAATGGTGATGGGGAGGTTGAAGAATAAGTGGATAAAATTGAAGGAGAAGGTGAAAGAGAATGAACCATTTTGACCTTCTGCTACTGGTGCTTCTTATATGCATGATGATCGTTTGCTAGTAAGTGGTGGTGACAGTCGTCATAGGTAATTATCTGATTTCAGTTTATGCTACAATTAATTTGAGGTCCTTAGATTTTTTGTTATTGAATTTGTGTGCTGAGTTCAGAATTTGACAGGCTCATCTGTGTAAATTCGGATGTTCAAAATTTGATTAATATTTCAATGTGACTGAGTTTCTCATTTTGATGATTATGCACAACATGTGTAACTTTCGTCTACACATCCAAATTGCATGTGTAACTTGCGTTTACACATACGGATTGCATGTGTAACTCTCAGTTACACTATTCATATGCATCTGTAACTCTGATGTATCCTCATCACCATGCTCATCTCTGTTGACATATATGAAAGAAAGTAGAGCAGAGAAAGAGAAGTCAGGCAATGAAGATGATTATAGATGCCATGCTGTAAATTCTTTTGGTCTTGAGGTAAAATTCTTTTGTTGTTTATCATTGGTTGTGTCTGAGTCATTTGTTTATGGTTAGGTACTTTATTTCTGATGTCATGTTGCCAATATTGGGTTGGGAGTAGGACTTACACTACAAGAAAGAAAAACTCAGGCAGAAACCCTTACTATCAATATGCTTGCGTATGCTGACCGTAAAATTATATAATTTGCTATGATCATTCCTCTATTTGGCTCTACGGAGATACTTTTTCTACAACTTACCATGTTTTTTGATTTCCCTGCAGATGTTTCCCGGAAAGAATATTAGAAATGGATTAGTAATGTTACTGGGGATTTAGGTTAGCGATGCCTTGCTTCAAGTAAGATCCTCTATTTTTTTTTCACTTGATTGATATTATTTGAAATCATTTTAGGTAAAGTGTATAGAAATTTGGAAAAGGCTAGTTATCAATTTTGATTTATATTAGTTAAAATGTATGAAGTTGAGAGGCTTTGTATAGATGCCGAAGCTATACTGGACAAGTCAGTTTCAAATGTAACTAAAAGATACACTAGTAAGATGCATGTGTAACTTCTAATTTTGATTTTAATCAGTTATTTTGATTTTGTTTATTCTCCCTTATATGTATGTCCAAATAAAATCAACAACTATTTTTACCTTTACATGCCATCAATTTCGTTAACTTGTTTGCGCAAATTATGCCTTCAATATCATTAGCAGTTCAATAACAGTAAATAGTTTACTTATTGGTTAAAATACTTATTGTCCGGGTTCTTTAAATTACTTGATAACAGTAAATAGATCCTCTTATTTAGGTGTTGCTATAATGCTCTCACTCTATTACATCTCAGTTTCATATTGTTATCAGTGTTCTTACTTCATTTCAATTTGCTATTATGCAGCTAGTGGTTTGGGTCATGGTGTAGACCATGTTTTCTTTTGCTTTCAAAGCGTTCAATGGGTATGATGAAGGGAACAAATCGGACCAACTATTCATCACAGATGTTCATCTAAGTGCAACTTCGATGGTTAGTTTAGTATGAGAATGAATACAAAATACCCTAATATGACATGTGTAACTGTTGATTACACATGCATATTTGCATGTGTAACTCCCAATTACACATTTCATATGCATGTGTAACTCTAAATTACACATGCATTTTTATGTGTACTAGCTGATTATACATGCTTGTTTTATGAGTGTTTAGTTAGTGAATTTCCTTTTAGATTGGTAGAAGTAATAGCAGCCTAATGATGGATGTTTTACTTTGGTCTTACTGTACTGCAATTCTTGAGCCAAAGCACATTGGAAGACGAAACAACTAATCACAACCCTTTCATTAAACTTGAGGTACTAAATATTTTGAGTTTTTACTGAAACTGACATTTTGCTAACTCCCTTGTCATTGGCATCACACCAGTCTGACAGCTACCTTTGCAATCAGAATATAATCTCGTCGATAAAACATATATGTAACGACTCACTTAATAATCATGGTGATCCTAACCCAAAGGTTAGAATTTATGATGTTTGTATGAAGAGAAAATTAGTTGATGAGTACCTCTTCTGTGTTTATTTGGTTAGTTGGGGGAAAGAAAATGTATCCAATGAGACTTTGGAGGATGCCAATATTGATTTTGCATCTAGATTAGTTTGTGCATACAGTGATTAGTTTGGCTGATATTTTTATGTTTCTTTTACAGGAAAATCAACACTTACAGATTCTCTTGTGGCTGTTGCTGGTATTATTGCCCAAGAAACAGTTGTGTGTGAGGTTGGAATTCTGCATATTTAAATTTTCTTGAAGATGCCTGCTCTATTATAAGTATGCTGGATTGTTTTGTTACTCATTTCGTGGCACATCAAATGGCTTTCTTTATCTTATTATAACAAACTAATTGGATGTGTAACTTCTAGTTACACATGCTGGTATATAAAGTCTATGTTCTATATATTGCAGGTTCTTATTAAAAGGTATATCATGCAGATTGGAATGACAATGTAAGTTATACTTATGTGGTTGGATTGTGATCTTTAAACTAAAAGAAAAGAGTGTTTCACTGGTTGAATTCTCAACATATGTGATGTTTGTTCAGGCAGGGTTCTGTTATTTGGTTTGAACAATGTGGTTCCAGTGTAATTTATAGAGATTGTTTAATGCATGGCAGGAGATTGATGTAAAGAAGTTCCTGGATCAAGACCTATGTGGTAGTGCACTGGAGCAATTCAAATGTGAAGTAAGACATTAGAGTTTGCTTATTGATATCCATCCACTTGTTGATATCCATCCACTTGTTGATATCCATCCATTCAAAGCTCTTTCAGGTATTGATCTCTCTTACAATTTGTCTTCATCATCGTGTGTGTTTGATGATTTTCACAGTGATTGTTCTATATACATAGTTAGGAGATTGCTTACGAGTTAGGTGTAAGACATTAGAGTCTTAGACATTTCTTAGCATTATAAAAACATGCGTGCATCCGCACATTAGTTTATATATATCCAAACATAAAAACTTTGAATTATAAACACTGAGGTCTTTGAACCATATTAGTTTGATGCTCAGATGGAATTTTTTGCTAGAAATACACAATTAGACTTAGTAATTGCTGAGTACACAGGTGATATGTATGTGTAACTCCTAGTTACTCATTCTATATACATGTGTAACTTCTCCTTACACTAGACAAATGCATGTGTAACTTCTAGTTACACAAGTTAGATGCTTGTGTAACTCCTTGTTACACATGCTAAAATGAAAAAACCTTATAACCGAAAAATTACACATGCTAGGTATCCAACTCATATGCATATGTAACTGTCAATTACACTAGACAGATACATGTGTAATTCCCAGTTACACTAGACGGATGCATGTGTAACTTCTAATTACACATGCTAAGATAAGTTATCATGTGCCTTTTATGTGATCTTTGTTTTATAATTTTGCCTTGCAATTATTCTAAATTTTGTTTCTTTATTTTTTTCCCATCCAACCTAATCCCATGGATGTTTATTTTTGTTTGCAGATGTGCAAGTATATTGGAATCGAGAAAGACAAAAAAGGAAGGAAACATTTCTATTATATGATATAGTGGATTATTTCTAGGATTTCGCTTTACATATCTCGTGTTTTAATTCGTTTATTGTGTTCAATAACAACCAATTACTGTAATTGATAAACAAACAAATTATTGTAAATGAAACTTAAAAGTAATACATGTATTTGTTGTATGGATAATTTTGATGTATAACTCATGAGTAACTTGTGGATATACATACATATAGCATGTGTAATACAAAGTTACACATGCATATGGATGTGTAACTTGTAGATACACATGACATACGCATGTGTAACTTCTGCGTACACATGTCATACGCATGTGTAACTGTTTCATGTTATACGCATGTGTGAGTATACATATGTATACAAGTGTAACTTTGCATTACACATGCCATGTGGATGTGTAACTTCTGGATACACATGCCATATGCATGTGTAACTTCTGTGTACACATCCATATGTGGGTGGTGGTGCTAGTTGGCGGCGGCGTGGGCGGCGGTGGTGGTCGAAGGTGGTTGGCGGTGGCTGTGGTGGTCGGAGGTGGTTGAAACATCATCACACTATATTTTAATAATTTTGGGCTTAAATTTAAATTTTATTTAATTTTGGGCTTGACAATATGTATAAGGGTATCAATGTCTTTTAATATTTCAAAGCCTAGATTTAAACTTCTTTTAATTAAGGGATTGATATTATGGGTAACCCATGGGTGGGGCCTTAGCCTAATTTTCCCTTATTAAAAAGGTGGGAGATTACAACTACTCATGTAACTCATCCCTATGAATACATTTTGGTATGTAAGTAGGGAAACTAAAAGACATTTTCAAAGTTTAAAGACTTAAAATATTATGTTTAGCGAAAGCATGACCCCCATGGTTTACATCTTTTTGCACAAAAGTGCATATCCAATTACTAAAAGAAGATAAAATTTTAAGAATATCCATGATTAAGTATTAGGTTGTCCATTTTAGTGCTTCAAAGTTTCCATTCACGGCATTGATGACATTTTGACAATCTCCTTCAAGGTGTAATGCCGCAATTCCCTCATGTTTGGCCCATAAAACAGCTTCCCAAAGGACTTAAGCTTCGACTTGTTCAGGATCTAGTGCTCTACTCTTGCTGCATCTAATTCCATCTGTGTTGCCTGCGAAATTTCTTAAGATTAGTCCACTTCCCATAATATGTGCAAATTTTCTTTTCATCTGGAAATCGTCTATACCTCCAAAGGTCAACATCCTTGTTCAGAGTTTGATTCACGGCAAGTTAAATACGAAGGATGTACTTCTGCACAAAGGAATTATGTTGGATAACTACTGCGCTCTTTGTGGTGACAATGCAGAGACGCAAGATCACCTTTTTCTACACCGCGGGGTTGCTTTCAGGGTTTGGTCAATGCTATTGCCTAGCTCGTACTGTGCTTGGGTCACTCCTAGAACTGTGATGTTGTTGGCTCATTTCTGGCATGGTATAAACTTTTCTACCAACTGAAATTACATATGGAGTTTAATTCATGCATCAATATTTTGGTGCTTATGGAAAGAACGTAATAGCCGCACCTTTTATGCCAAGCAAACCATTTAGACTGATGATGATCTAGGTAATGAGGCTAAAACTTTGATTCTTCTTTGGGCCATTGCAGTTGGGAAAAGAGTACACGTGAACTTCTTTAGTTTAGTGATTAAAGACTGGGAAAATCTGTTTTTGTAAAAAATTTTTTTTTTTTTTTTTTCCAGTCTACCATTGGTAGCCTTCTGTACATTCTACTCATCTAATCTATCTTCAATGGGCATTGTTATAGCAACATTGTTATCTTTAATGGGCATTGTTATTGGTAGCCTTCTGTACTCCCCACAAAGATTTTCTGTCAGGTTTCTTAGTGTAATTTCCAAAGAAATCCTTCTTTTCTTGTGAAAGTAAGGTCGCTCTTGTTGTTATTTCGGGAATGACATTATATGGGGGAGAGTTCTTATTTGAACTTGTGCTTTATTTCCAAATTTTTATGGGGAGTGCGGCTGTGGAATATTGTAGGGGTTATCTTGTATCTTTATAAACTCCTTGATGAATGCATTTAGTTTCGGCTATATGATTGCATCTAAAAAGTTGATATGTGCTTTCTTTTGGTCATGAAATGTCTCTATGGAAATTTCATTAGGATCCCACTAGTTTTCGTACTTTTGCCAATTTTATTGACAAAAAGGGGGAGAATTAATGTGTAGTTCACACTACAAATACATATGGTTTTCGGATCATTATGTAAGGGGGAGTGGTTTCCATGTGAGATGGAGTATTGACTAAGGGGGAGAGATACATATCACCATAGTATTGTTGTCAAAGTTGTGATACAATTGAACTTTGATGCTGTGTAATAATACTATGACACTGTGTAACAATGATTGAGAGCTTTTGTTTTCTCATTGTTATGGCTACAGATTTTCAACAACGATGATGCTGAACTTACAACCTTTGGAATCATTGAAGTACTTGGAAGTGATGAAGATTTCGAGTAATGTTGAAGAACCAAGGAGATCAAGCATGTGGAAGAGAAGCTGCAAAGTTTGTTTTTTGTAATCCATATGTATTGATAGTTTTGTCACTAAAATTGACAAAGGGGGAGATTGTTAGAGCACTGCTCGGTCGAACTCGCAAGCGTTGCTATCTCAAGCTTGTTGTCAAGTTTAGTTGCCAAAACTATAAGTCTTGATTTCTAGTCTACTTATAGCTAAGTCTCAGACTAAGATAGAAAGTTTAGTTGAGCTCTAGACTCCACGACGATCATCATACAAAGACCAAGAACTACTCAAGGAACTGGTGGAACTTCATCGATTAAAAGGTATGTGGAGACTTGAACTTATCTATCACTCAAAAAGTCTATCTACTTTATCTCCTATCTTGAGACAAAAGTCGTATTGCTATATAGACTTCGATTATACACATTTGCTATTTCGAGCCGAGTTTATCTCGCTTATCTTTTTCTCGAAATATGTGTTGGTAAGCTTTCGCTTTGGCCAAGTTCATCTTTACAAGTGACGAAAGTCATGTTGATTATTTCAATATCTTGAAAATTGCTTTGATGAAAAATAATGTGTGAATAACCTCTATTTAACATCCTCTAAGAATGTTTCAATGATTTAAATAAGAGTTTAGAACATGTAAACATCTTTGGATATAAGCATATAATGTGTTTGCGCATTAGTGTATAAGTCCAAAACTGGGAACCAAATGTACGCATACTGGCGGAAGTTCACGCTCGTGAATTTCTGTTCACCTTGATTTATCAAAAGACGGAACAAAACTCGTAGGTATTTCTGTGGGAGATAGATTTATCTATTCTTGTAGACTTTTCTGTGTGATACAGATTTGTTTATTAAAGTCTTCGACTTTGGGTCGTAGCAACTCTTAGTTGTGGGTGAGATCATCTAAGGGAATCAAGTGCGTAGTATCCTGCTGGGATCAGAGACGTAAGGAGCGCAACTGTACCCTGGATCAGTGTGAGATTGATTGGGGTTCAACTACAGTCCAGACCGAAGTTCGTTTTTAGTAGGATAGTGTCTGTAACGGCTTAATACAGTGTGTGTTCAATCTGGACTAGGTCCTGGGGTTTTTCTGCATTTGCGGTTTCCTCGTTAACAAAACTTCCGGTGTCTGTGTTATTCTTTTCCGCATTATATTTTGTTATATAATTTAAATATCACAGGTTGTGCGTTGAATCAATCAATTGGGAAATCCGACCTTTGGTTTTTGATTTAAATTGATTGATACTTGAACATTGGTCTTTGGTACCATTCAAGTTAATTTCTCTTGTATTCAATTAGACTCGCAGATTTCTATTTGCTTGAGTAAGGATTCAATCGAGAAATTGAGATATAACTCTTTGATATACTTTTTATTAAGATTGAGTCTGACTGTCTAGTTGATTCTCTTAAAATTATATTGGAGTTAGTCCACAAAGATTGCTAAGCGAATTATTGGGTGAGGTTGTTGTACCCCCACTTTTTCATAACCAAATCTAACTAATCTTTCACTCAAAAGGAGGCAGTTTTTGAGACATTTCCAAAGGAAATGCAGGATATTACTAGGAAGTTTAGTGTTAGAGCATTGCTCGCTCGAACTCACAAGTGTTGCTATATCAAGCTTGCTGTCAAATTTAGTTGATCAAAACTATATCTTTATTTCTCATCTACAATTAGTCAAGTCTTGGATTAGGATAGAAGTGTGTGGTTGAGAATCAGACATCATTGCGTTCTACCGTTTGAATGCGAAGATCAACCGAAGCTTTTGGAGAACTTCTTCAACAAAAGGTAAGTGGAGACTGAACCACCTATTTCTCAAGTTATATTCATCCTTCTAACTATGAGACGTTGTCGCATGACTAATTAGACTATTGCAAGCATATCAAGAATTTTGAGTCAAGTTTATCTTGGTAATTAGTTCTCGAAATATATACGACTAAGCTTAATGAACATTTGTTCATACTTGATGACTTTCGATTAAGAACAATTTATTGTTCATAATCTAAATCGTGATTCAAGATTATCATTAAAAAATAGCCTGGAACAGTGATATATGTCATTGATGTTATTTTGGAATGTTTCGAATTAATTTAGAGAAAAATATAGAAGTACTTTAAATCTGGGTACATGACAATATGCATACTAGTTCACATACTGGAGAAAACTTTTATAGGTCCGGAACCGTAGTACAAGGTACCCAGTACACGTACCAGAGTAGCTATATGTCGACAACAACTTTTTGGTACTCATACCCGGTATCCATACCATAAAAAGTTTGTTGCCCGTGATCCATAAATGTAACGCATACTGATAAGTGCTTAATTCTTTACTACTCAAATTTACATTTATTTAGTTCTTTATTTTGTACATATTTAATGGTTTTTGTTTAGTTTGCAGTTTTTAGAAAATAAAGCTCTATGGACTAAAATGCGGAATTCTGCTGGAGAAATGAAGTGATTTAATGGGCTAAGACCAAAAGGAAACATGAAGAATTATTGGGACAATTATTTGGATATGGGAGTGTGGTAACCGTGTCATTGCGTATGTAGAAGTGTGCCACGACCTATGTAGAAGTATGGAGACCATGTGCAAGATATTAATTATGATAAAAGATATTTAAAGATATTGTTTAATGAAAAGAATACATCTTTATGAATGTGAAGTAATGAAATATATGAAGATTTGGGAAAGAATATTATTCTTTATGGTTGGAAATAATAATTAAGATATTGATTGCAGTATTTGATACATGACGCATTTTGTTTGGAAGATTTTATTTTATATCAACATGTGGAATATTTTTATTGGATGATGATGTGGTGATGGGAATAAAGATGGAAAATGGTTTCCTTTGAAAACTACATAAATAGTGGTGGAAGCAGATGAAAAAAAGGGGGAGACGGCCGAGAGCCAGGAAGAGCCAACTGTGAAAGTAGTTTAGGAATTTTCTTTTACTTCTTGTTGATTTTTCTTTTTATAATAATGGAGAGCCAACCCTCTTCAATAGGTTGAAGATAAAACCATCTCTAATATGTAAAAGACTCAGGTACTCTCTATGATAAATATTCTTTGAGGTTTGATTGTTTATTAATTTGTCTTCGTTAATAGCTATATTCTTTATTGGTTTCGAATAGTCTTCGACTGTTGATCTTTTATAAGCGAAGGAGATTATATCTTTTTGGTACAATGAAAGTTGTGATAATTGCTTTAATCGTAATATATTCCGAGACATGCGATTTGGTTCGATATTGTCTTGCGTTACAATATGATTTTTTTTAGAGATTACTTGGATGTTTTACATAATTAATTGGTGGAATTTGAAACCCCGATATCCTTTTATTTACTTATTTTTATTAGTGTTAATTAATATTTTCTTATTTTCTTGTTTTTATCTCTTTAGCCTATAATTTAACTGTAATCTAGAATAACAATTTATTAGTCTCCGAGGATGACCCGTACTTGCATACCATCTCATCGATAGCCGTGCACTTGCGGTCTACAATAAAATATCACATCGAAAACCAAGTATGCATACCGTAAAGGAACTGTTGGTTTTGAAACCGGTTTGGTATCCATACCCGATACGCAAACCAGAAAAGTTTTGTGAGTTTCTGAACTCTTTTTTGTCTTGAGGGTACACATCCTAGTACATGTACCATGACAAAAACAGTCACGAACAAGGTAGAGTACACGTACTTGCACTGTCGAATATTTTCAGATGCACAAAAATTATATCTGTGAGATAATTGGCATTTGAATAAATCTCTAAAAACACTACATAGACATGATTGATCACATTATAACCTATGGTTGTGACTCAAATGTAAAGTATTAAGTGTTATATGAAAATGATTAAGCTTATGGTTCAATCGGCTAGTCTCGGATAACCGTCCATGAACAATGTATTTATACACGGTTCGGTTACGGTTCATCCTTAGCAGAGTATATATCTTGTTATGTTAATCTCATTAGATTCATCTAACGGTGGATATTGTTTGCTTGGTTCCAAAGATATCCTAGCTTAAACCTAAAGCAACCTATACTTTGAGAGTCTATATAAGGGATAACCTCAAGAAACTGAGATTTTTGAATCCCTGAAACTATTCTTTGTGTGTCCTAGTTGTAAACTAGAGTCGTACTCTCTCTCAAACCCTTCTAGGGTTTAGTGACTAAAAAATACATCACCTAGGGATTCGTAAAGCCAGGTCAAACTATCTTTTATCTTGATAGTTCATGTATCTTGATCTTGTTAGATTGTTGAGCTTCTCACTCGAACAAGATAGATAGAAATTGCAAAGTTCTCTTCATCTCAGACTTTGTGATTCCACGGGTTTAATACTTATGAGGTGAATAATAATATAGGCTGATTTTCGGGATGCATTAGTCTGGATTTTGAGGTTAGCTAGACTTTGCCTATTATTATCGATTTACAGTCTCACCTTGATTTATCGATCAGAAAGGAAATCACATATAGGCTTATATGTGGGAGGCAGATTGGTTCAAAGTATTGAGTTGAAGTAACTCTTATGCTTTAAAGGACGTTAGCTAAGGGAATCATTTGCGTGGAGTCCTACTGGGATTCAAGAGGCGTAAGGAGCGCATCTGTAACTGAATTGCTGTGAGGGTTTAATTCGATCTCAACTACATTCCAGTCCGAAGTTCATTGGTAGTAGGCTAGTGTCTGTAGCGGTTTAATACAGTTTGGTGTTCAAGTACGGACTAGGTCCCAGGGTTTTTATGCATTTGCGGTTTCCTCGTTAACAAAATTTCTGGTGTCCATGTTATTTCTTTTTCGCATTATATTGTTTATCCTTATAATTGAAATATCACAGGTTGTACGTAAATCAATCAAAGTAGATACATTCATCCTTGTTTGTTGGATATGACTTGATTGATTCTTGGATGTTGATTTTTGAGATCGTCAAAGTATTCTCACACATAGTCAAGTTCACGGAATTTTTTCTATCAACTTTCTGATTTTGAGAGAAAGAGACATAAGCTCTTCGTATAATTTCTTGATTGAGATTCATTAAGTTGAACTCTCGGAATTTTATTCGAGTTTAATCCATCCAGGTTGCCTAAGAAAAAGTTGGTGGTGTATTTTGGTACCCCCATGTTTTCATTTAGTTTTCCAAAAGGAGTTCCATGAGACGGGAACAATATTAACAAAGCCTTTATCTTGATTTCTATCATGCAGAATAGCCTTATAAGCAGACTTAACTGTGAAAACACTATTAGAAGTAGGTTGCCACCTAAGATAATGATCTTGACCATCACAAGGAATTCTAATATCCTGGATGTTTCCAATAGTATGGGAGTCAAATAAAGCATTAAGAATATGAATATTCTTCTGTTTTGTATCAGATTCAATCAGTTGAGACAAATAAACCATATTAGATGAAACAAATTGAGAGTTTACAGTAGAGTTTATAGATGAAACAAATATACTCCTTTAAATATGAATAGGTTTTCCATCACCAACTTCTCAGCATGCTTATTTTTTAACTATCTCAAGGCCCCTACAAATGCCATTCCAAATTTAGGACCTATTTGCAGTTAAGCTATCAAACAGGGGATCAAAATTATGATAGTATCCCCCACTACAAATTTTGACCCATAAAGCATCTATACAATGCAAAATTCTCTAAGACTATTTAGCTAATAAAGCTAAGTTCATTATTTCATATTTTTTGATATTTAAACCACCAAAATCTCTAAGTTGAGCTACATCTTTGTATTTCTTAAGGTAAACACCTCTTTTATATTTCTTTTTATTCCACCAGAATCTCATTTGGATAACATCTATTTTGTCTGTCAGAGTTTTAGGAATGAGAAAAATAGACTTATAGTGGGATGGGTAGACTACCTAGTACAGATCGAGTCAGGACAGTTCTACCTGGAAGCTTAAGAAACCTAGGTTTCCAAGCAGCAAGCCTATCACCATATCTATCAAGCAAATTAGAGAAAGAATGAACTTTTTTTTTGGGAAAAGAAGAGGTACTCCTAGATACTTGTCATGAAGAGCAAGTTTATAGATTTTCAGGATATTGGAGACCTCATTCCTTGTACCATTAGGAACACCACTACTAAAAGTTATTCCAAATTTATTGCAGTTGATAGATTGACATAAAAAATAGCTAAAGTGCTCAATAAGGTTTACCAGATTTCTGGCTTCATTGGCATTGGCTCTAGCAAATATAGACAATCATCTGCAAATAATAAATGTGAAACTGCAGAAAGATGGGTATTAATTTTTATAACATGAATAAAATTATTACAGTAGAAAGTAAAGCTCTGGAAAAGGCTTCCATATGAAGAATAAATAAATAAGGAGACAAAGTATTGAAAAAGTGGGGGTATAACAACCTCACCCAATAATTCGCTTAGCAATCGGTATGGACTAACTCCAATATACTTTTAAGAGAATCAACTAGACAGTCAGACTCAATCTTAATAAAAAGCATATCAAGGAGTTATATCTCAATTTTTCGATTCAATACTTACTCAACCAAATAGAAATCTGCGAGTCTAATTGAATACAAGAGAAATTAACTTGAACGGTACCAAAGACCAATGTTAAGGTATCAATCAATTTCAATCAACAACCAAAGGTTGGATTTACCAATTGATCGATTCAACGCACAACCTGTGATATTTCAATTATATAACAAAATATAATGCGGCAAAGAAATAACACAGACACCAGAAGTTTTGTTAACGAGGAAACCGCAAATGCAGAAAACCTCCGGGACCTAGTCCATATTGAACACACACTGTATTAAGCCGCTATAGATACTAGCCTACTACAAACTAACTTCGGTCTGGACTGTAGTTGAACCCCAATCAATCTCATACTGATCCAAGGTACAGTTGCGCTCCTTACGTCTCTGATCCCAGCAGGATACTACGCACTTGATTCCCTTAGCTGATCTCACCCACAACTAAGATTTGCTACGACCCAAAGTCGAAGACTTTAATAAACAAATCTGTATCACACAAAAAAGTCTACGGAATAGATAAATCTGTCTCCCACAGAAATACCTACGAGTTTTATTCAATTTTTTGATAAATCAAGGTGAACAGGAACCAATCGATAACCCGGACTTATATTCCCGAAGAACAGCCTAGAATTATCAATCACCTCACAATAATCTTAATCGACTAGCGAAACAAGATATTGTGGAATCACAAACGATGAGACGAAGATGTTTGTGACTACTTTTCTATCTTGCCTATCGGAGAAATTAATCTCAAGCCAATCTTACGATTGCACTCAATCACGATAGAAACATAAAGATCAGATCACGCAACTACATAGAAAATAGTTGGGTCTGGCTTCACAATCCCAATGAAGTCTTTAAGTCGTTAACCTACAGGGTCTCGGTAGAAACCTAAGGTTAAAGGAGAATCGACTCTAGCTTATACAACTAGTATCACACAGGAGGTGTGGGGATTAGGTTTCCCAGTTGCTAGAGTTCTCCTTTATATAGTCTCCAAATCAGGGTTTGCAATCTAAGTTACCTTGGTAACAAAGCATTCAATATTCACCGTTAGATGAAAACCTGATTAGATTCAAGCTAATATCTTTCAACCGTTAGATCGAACTT
>JAJJMB010010045.1:6710407-6846980 GCA_023531105.1 Papaver atlanticum | reverse complement strand
TAGAGGTTATTCACACACTATTCTTCATCAAAGCAATTTTCAAGATACTGAAATAACCAACATGACTTTCGTCACTTGTAAAGATGAACTTGGCCAAAGCGAAAGCTTACCAACACATATTTCGAGAAATAGATAAGCGAGATAAACTCGGCTCGGAATAGCAAATGTGTATAATCGAAGTTTATATAGCAATACGACTTTTTTCTCAAGATAGGAGATAGAGTAGATAGAATTTTGAGTGATAGATAAGTTCAAGTCCCCATATACCTTTTAGTCGATGAAGTTCCACCAGTTCCTTGAGTGGTTCTTCGTGTTTTCATGATGAACGTCGTGGAGGCTAGAGCTCAACTACACTTTCTATCCTAGTCCGAGACTTAGCTATAAGTAGACTAGAAATCAAGACTTATAGTTTTTGCAACTAAACTTGACAAACAAGCTTTAGATAGCAACGCTTGCGAGTTCGACCGAGCAGTGCTCTAACAAGTATCCCCTTGTCTAAGTCTTTTTTGGGGAGGTAAAACCTCTCTTGTAGAGCCGTTCAATAAAATGGATGTTGAAGCCGTGCTAATACGTTGATCAATCATGATGCAAAAATCATTACGAAAACCAAGTTTCCTAAGGATATTTAGGAACTTCCATTTAATCATGTCAAATGCTTTCGGCATATCCAGTTTGATGGCCATCCAACCATTCTTATCTTTTATCTTTTTCATTGAGTGTACCAACTCATGAGCAATTACTCTGTTATCAGTAATGCATCTACCGGCAACAAAGGTTGTTTGGTAAGAAGAGATAGTTTTTCTAAGATGACTTTGATTCTACAGGCTAAGAGTTAGAAATAACTTTATAGGAAGCATTACATTAGCTTATTGGTCTAAAATCAACCGCATTCTTGGAACAACTATTTTTAGGAATCAAAGAGATAAAATTATGATTCATTTGTCTTAAAACATGCTTAGAATGAAAAAAACAAATTTGCACCATTTTCGCCAAATCATTACCAACAGTTTCCCACATGGTTTGATAGAAACGAGGAGGGAAACCATCTGGACCAAGGGTGGTCCAAGGCTTCATAGCAAAAACAGTTTATTTTATCTCTTCATAACTAGAAATCACAATTAAACTAGCATTATCCTCATCACTTATATACAAGGTTCAGTAAAGTCAACATATTTCTAAGAAGAAGAAGGGCTAGAAGTTCTATTCATGTTCAAAAAGTGAGACTTAAACAATTAGTAATGTCCTATCAGTTAACCAAATACCCAAATCATTTTGAAGGGAGACAATCTGAGTCCATCTTCTTCTAAAGTTGGATTTCTTGTGGATATAAGTAGTATTCCTATCTTCTAGAAATAAACTATCATCCTTACATCTTTGTCTCCAATAGTCATCTTCAACATCATACCAATGATTAAGAATACTCTGAAATGATAGCGATTTAAGATCAAAAAGATTCGTATTATGAGCAGTAAACAATTCAATCTGAGATTTTCCCTTATTGGTTTCAGTATTAATATTACCAAAATGCATGTAACTCCAGTTTCTAAGGATATGTTTAGTATTAAAAAAAGTCCTAGACAACTTAAAGGCAGCAAAGCCATTTTCATAATGGCATTCCAATTATTAGTAATGAGCTTTTTACAATTAGGATCCCTAAAACACATTCTGTTTACCTTAAAGGGCTTATGGGTTTTAGAATCCATTCTAAAAGTTGTAAGCAAGATAAGGCAATGGTCACTAGCTATAGGAAGTAAGTAATTAGTTACAGCATCAGTGAAACTGTTAAACCATATAATGTCGGCTACACCCCTATCAAGTCTCTCAAGGATTAATTCTCGATCATGTCTTTTGTTATTCCATGTAAGTGGGTTTCCAATGTAAGGTATGCTATGAAGCTCATTGTAGTCTAAAAGATCATTATAACTATCAAGTTGAGTTTGAGAAACTAAATTACCACCTTCGTTTTCTTCTTGTTTGAGAATAAAATTTAAGTCCCCAGTTACCACCCATGGAATGTCCAGTTGAATTGTTATACTTTACATAAAATCCCACTGCATTTTCCTGTGGTGATTGTCAAGAGAGTCATTGGCTCTAGAATATAATCATTTGGTTTTTAAAGCTTATAAGTCAATACCATCCCTCCACATCAAACATAAACAACAGAAGCACCAATGAGGTCAAGAAAACAAAACTTGGGGTAGTTAAAAGGAGCAATAAACTTGGTCATTTTTCTAGTAACATTTTTATTTTCAATCCGGAAAATAATGCCAGGATCATTTGATCTAATTAGATCTTTGAAATGGTTCATAGTAGATTTATTGCCATTCTCAATAATTCCTGCTTTAACATATACCTTATTCCCCCCTTAGTGTTTTTGTTTTGCTGTCCCCTTGATTGGTCATTGTTGTTGGTTTGGTCAGTCCATAATATCCACTACTTTCAAACGGTTCATAGTAGAATTATTGCCATTCTCAACAATTCCTACTTTAACATTTACCTTATTCTCCCTTTTAGTATTTATGTTTTGCTGCTCACTTTGATTGGTCATTGTTGTTGGTTTGCTTAGTCTTAGTGTTTTGTTCTTGGATAATGACTATGAGTTCATCCCCCATCTATGTTTGCTTTTTCTCAATCCTAGCAGTATTCTCTTCATTGTCTTCCAGTTGTGATGGGTTGATAATGACTCCATCTTTTGGGGGTGCAAAGAGTTTGGATTTGACAGATTTCCTAGAATGATTTTTATAGGTATGAGCTATGATTTTAAGTGGGTTTACAACATTACTTCTTTCAGTTCAAGAGATATCAAAATTATTTGGTTTCTTATGGGAAGCTTCAGGAAACGTAGCACCAGCACCACATGACACTTTTGAATGATTAATGATGTATCAGTCAAGAAAAATCTGATGTGGTTGTTTTTCATAGAAATATCTTATCCGTTTGGTAACCCCAGCAACAGTAATAGCCATAACACCTCTTCTTAATGGATTAGAAAGATCTATGTTGACACAGACCTTTACAGGATCTCTACCAACCACTATAACATTAGGAATCACACCCCCTATTAACTTACCATCTCAGTTACCGTTTTAACATTCATGTGCTCCAACAAAAGTGCCTTCAATTGTATTCAGAAGTATTGTTTGCTCCAATCCAACGCACGGTAGTCATAAAGGACCACCAAATGACCATTAATACACCACATACGTTATTCAAAGACCTTTTCCACATCCAACCAGTCCTTGAACTTGAAAATCACGATGTTTGTATCCACTTCGGTTATTTGAACTTCCTCCAGTGGGATAAAAGGCCAGGTAAACTTCAATTTTTTTCCCGAATGTATCATATGATATCTTCCCTTCAATAATGATTTCTCCAATCATACAACAGTCCCATTTCCCTTTCTCTTCTTCACTATTATCTTCTTAATGTAGTATAATAGCTTCAGAGGTGTCACCTAACTCCAAGGTTGCTTGTTGGAATTCGGATACGAGATCAGAAACCTTATTTTGATTAGTAGTCTTCATTGCCTCAATAGTGTTAGAGACGAAATAACCCTTATTATAGAGCCAATAATCATGATTTTGTAAAGATAGAAAAGGTTTAGGATTTTTCATGTTTAACCTAGGATTTTCAGCAATAAAATTTGGGCAAGTAGAGAGAAATAAGGGACAGTCCGTCACCGAAATGGAATGAATACAACTTACATGTGAACAAATCGCCAAGAGAGAGAACCGTATTTAAAATTTGAATTTGAATTGTTAACAGATGTGAAGGTTGCTATGCGTGGCATTTTGTGAGCGACTTTGAGTTGAATCAGTGAAAAACTGGTTCTTGAAACACACAACCAGCTAGTAATGGTTACCAGGCTAACAAAAAAGCTTCCACAAGCAAGATTGCAAACACAATAACCATATCAGGATACCAGACAAACGCCATTTTGGGGAGACTTGCAAAATAGCAAAGTTGCAAAACACAAAGGAGAGATTAATAGTGGATTAGTTAACATAGAGGAGGCAAACATTAAAGTTAACAAAGGATTAGGCAGAGAGAATAGAAAATGATAGTAAAGAATAAAAACAAATCAACAAGTAAAAGTATAACCAATTTATTTTGAAATACAGCACATCATTAAGGCTAAATGAGACAAAAATGATCAAAAGATCTAATGCTTTGGAAATTTAATTTAAATTGAGTTGACTCAAATTGGATACCGATTCACCTAGCCTTCTTCAGGTAGAAGTTAAATATTTGAAATTAAGTTTAGTCGGTTTTGTTTATTTGACGTTAAGTGTTGAATTGTATGTTGATTCGTAAACCAGAAATTTATATTAATACATAATATTTGAAGTTTATATTAAAACGTAACATTAAATAAAATTTGAAGGCAATGTAATTGAAAACATATTAGTTTACATAGTTATATATATATATATTTTTTAAAGTTACGTCGTAACATGATTGCTAAAAAGAGGACACCAATATCGATTGGAAGGATACCAATTTAGAAATCCAATAGTCTGGATTATTTTGTTTATATAAATTGGTACCCGTCCTAAGAATACTTGTAAGTATCTTTTGCAATTACAAGTAAAAAACGGTTCAAATTCAAATCTCATTTGGTCTTTTAAGAAAAAATTTAGGAAGGAAATGAAATGCAAAGACTGAGCTAGGCTTGGGTTTCGACACACAATAATAAAATTGAATATCCAAATTTGGTTGGGCATGGTGGGTGTGCGATCCAAAATTAACCGCTGAGAGATTCCACTCCACTTTGAAAGGAGAAATTCTAAATTTTTATTGCCTCCTCACAATGTAAGAAAAGATGAGAGTTATGACTCTGCAGCTTTCTTTGAGAGAATACAGCCATTCACAACGATATACTATTTCATGTACGTGTTTATAGTAGGAGCAGCATTTTAGCAAGGGTACAAATTTTCTTAGACCAATATCTAAAATAATGATTGTTACAATTGTTGGTTCGCACTTCTGATGGTGTTGATTTCGATTTCATTCTCTGCACGGCGCCGATTGAGAAAATAATTGAATACGTGCGTGGATTTTATGAGAGAAAAAACTCTTCAATGCATTGCATTTGGTAGAAAGATTAGATGGACAAAGAAAACAAAAAATAAAGATAACAGAAGATCAGTTTAAATTAAATGAAGAACACTGATTCGAAGACGATGACTTCATTAGTACACTGCCTCTTATTACAGTTTTCATCAATTTGGTAACACCACAACCATGTTTTCCCAAACAACTATCAATTGATATATTGAGCAGCCTCTTATTTAATATCCAAGTAGAAAATAGATGAACTCAAACTTCACAGTTTACAGAATTTTAAACTTAGATAGTGTAAGGAGGTGGTTTAGGCAAGTCCTTAACAAGACCACACATGGTGTAGTTGTCAGGAACGTTGTATTCATCTCTGAGAGATCGAGCCGGTGAAAGAACGCTGAAGTACATTTGCTGACCCAAGTAGTACTTTTCCCAAAGGTTAGACCTCAAGTTCCACATACCAGCATTATCGAAGGTAAGCATAATGGCAGCCCAAGTACCAGGGTAGACCTGAATTGTGTGCCTGCTTACAGCATCGAGCAAGTTGTAGTTCTTTCTCTTCTCTGGAGTCCATTTTCCTGCTTCAATTGCAACAGCGAAGAATGAGTACCCATCCAAGTGGTATGATTGCATTGACTTCTCGTGGTTTTCGAATATGATTTCAACGAAGTCACGGAAAGTTGCGTTAAGAACGTTGGGTGAGACAGTGATCTTGGTTTCACTCTCTGCGGTTGGCTCGTCAACAATTGTGTTGTACTTGAATACCTTCTCGGGTACTTGGAAGTATTCAGCAAGCTTGAGAGGGGTCTCTGGGTTGGCGTGTGAAACACCGTTAATGGCATATCGAAGCTTGCCGTCAACCTTTGAAGCAGAGTTAACGATCTTGATGGTGCGGGTAATGTTGATACCACCATAGTGGTATGAACCTTGTGGGTTGGGACGAGCAGCACTGGCGGTAAGGTTCCATCTGAAAGAACGGAATTGATTGAGTGACCAAATTAGACTAGTTGGTGCCTCTGGAAGAACAGTAGAAGCAGGGGCACTGCTTCCTTCGTATCGGATCAACCCGGTGGCATTGGTGCTCTCCTTGATGAATCTAGAAGAAGCAACCATGTAGTAGTCTCTTGGTTCTTGATCAGCTGTAACCAAAACTGAGTAGCATTGACCAACATGAACGTCAAGTGAATCGTAGGAGTTCTGAACAACGTGGGAACCGTCCATCTCAACCAACTTCATCATATGACCTTGGATCCTGAAGTTCAATGTACTCTTGATACCGACATTGCAGATTCTGTACCTGTAAGTCTTACCAGGCTTCATGGAGAAGAGTGGTTCGTTCTTGTCAGCTCCTTTACCGGACTTACCGTTAATGAGGACACCGTCGGGTCTGTTAATAGATCGACCGCTGTCCAAAACACTCCTTAAGGCTTTGTGGTCAGTAGTGTACCAATCACCAATGAGGACGGTGTAGTCGTCTTCGGGATCAGCAAAGGGAACAGGGATGAGGAGACGGCTGTTAACGCGTAGACCACCGAAACCACCGGCAGCTTTGTGGAAAGCCGTGCTAGGGAAGTAAAAGTAACTTCCAATTTGATCCTTAACCTGGAAATGATAGGTGTAGTTAGTACCAGGCTGGATTGGGCAGGTAGTCCCGGGCATACCATCTTGCCATGAATTCTTCCTGTGTTGAATACCATTCCATGAGAATAGAAGTGGCTCATCAAGATTGTTGAAGACATTGATGACAATGTTGTTGTTTGTGGTAGAATTGATGTTAGGACCAGGGAACTGGTTGTTGATGAGAATGCCTTGTTGTGGGACTCCAAGTGGTGAGATGGTGCCATAAGTGACATTCCATGTAAAGAACAGATATGGGTCTTCAGCTCTAATCAAAGCAGTTGTTGATAAACATACCAACAATGCAAGAAATGCACTTGCTCTAGCAGCCATCTCGTTGATCTTACTTTTTCCTTCCCTAGCAACCTCAAAACCCTCTCCTTTTTTTTAATAATTATTTAAGGGGAAAAAAAAAGAAAAAAAAAATAGTATACAATACTTCCCTTAAAAAAAGAGTTAATGAAAACTCTGTTTTTAAGTGATGAATTAAGCTTGTCGATGTCTCTCCTTTTATATGATGAGTTTGTTGAAGAGGATGAACCCTTGTTCATTCAAATGCGTGAGTTTCGTATTGCCACTGAAATCCTTGAATCTCTCTATTGCTTTTTTTATACAAAACAAATCCTTGAATTATTCTGTCTTTTTCTTTTTTTATACAAATCAAATCCTTGAATTTCTCTCTTTCTAAGTTTACGTTGTACGTTCCACGTTGGGGGATGGTCGAATCAGATGTGATTGCATGTACTGTAAGCAATTAGCAACCGAGTGATGCTAGACCCACTTCATTTTGCCACTTCGATTCATCCCGTGAGGGGATCACACGGACCAGACGTTGCATTCTCAACATCAAGATTAGAAATGGTGGAAGTGGGGCCCTGTTTTATGTCACGGGGTGAAAACTTCGGTGACAAACCGAGGTCAACCTAGAGTTATCGTTAGCAACCTGTACAAACGTGTTCGGTTTGATATTCACATCACAATTAACATGCGGGCATGGAACCCAAGTTGTAACCGCAGGGTCGGCTTTATCAAATTTTGCCCCGAAGCC
This sequence comes from Papaver atlanticum, assembly GCA_023531105.1. NCBI lineage: Eukaryota > Viridiplantae > Streptophyta > Magnoliopsida > Ranunculales > Papaveraceae > Papaver > Papaver atlanticum. The sequence goes on along the minus strand of JAJJMB010010045.1, from coordinate 6,839,254 downwards.
TATTTTCAAAATATGCTCCATAATGTATCAAAAAACAAATGAAAATATATGTGCACTTTTATTTATTTTTGTCGAAAAGGTTGAATTCATATGTAAATAGATAGATAAACCATCACTTGATATATAACATTTAAGCCAAAATCTTATCCCACTTGAATAAAATGCAACTAGTTGGAGTTGAATCAAATGTGTTGCCATTAAACAACCAAGGAATCACATCAGAGTTAACACGAAGTATAATATCAGTATCCTCTGTTGTTACGTTTCTTTCACGTCAACCAAATGACAGTATAAGGTAGTATCTCCCAGATTTTCTTGATTTTTCCTCAAAAAAAAAAGGATTTTAATTCCAGAACATAAAGTTACGAAGAAGTGAACTGATTTGTTCCAAGATATTCCTTTCTCTTTCCTCTCTAGACCAAAAGAAAGAAACGAAAACCTTACCCATTTGAGCGCCTCCCTGCTCAGATCGACTCCTTTGGAGCTGATCTGAGCAGATCAATCAACATCACAGAGCTTCTTTACCTCCTAGTTAATCATCTGTTGGGTTTAATTAGTTTTTTTAGTTTCAGATTTGTGGTTTCTTATCCGTACTGTTTGGAAAAAAATTTAGATCTTGCAACTTGGATTGGTAACTGATTGTGCATATATGGGTTGGGATCTTTCTCAAATAAAAAAACAAAGCATATCTTTAGCATTTACAGTTCTAATCATCGATCTCAATGAAGCATCATCTACAGTTTTAGCAACGGCATCCTCTTCACCTCATCAAAGCAGATCTGCGATTTTCAAAGATATAGGTGGTGATTGGTTATTATTATGTATTGTTCCATCTTCGACTTTGTCCTTTGGCTATGGCTTAGCAGTAACTCTAGTTTTATTGTTAGTTAATTATGTATTCAGTACTAGTCCTAGGTTTTTATTATTTGATTTAAATTTACCATATCTAGATCTTGTGATCTTTTCATTAGATTTCATTTTATGGGTTGTATGTAATCTGATCGATGCTTGTCGCAAGTGTGGTGATGTTCTTCTCCGAGTGGTTTATTACCCCACCTTTGATGCAGAAACTTTCTGGCAGTTAAAGAAGCTCCAACGAGTTTTTCGGCGAGATTCAATTTTACCGGCTACTACTGAAGACTTTGATCAAGGTTGGTCTTTTGACATCCCTTTTTTTCCAATAGAGTACTTTCAGATAGGCTCTAAAAAGAAAAAAACAAAGACAACTCTTTCTATGGAAACTAAGACATCTACATTTAGATCAGGATTATCATTATGTTCTTATACTACTGTAACTGTTAACAAAACTTCCAAGCCGATTCAGACTGATTCGTTCCGTTTCAGACCAATGAAGACCGATTCAGATAACCAATGTTACTTGAGACACTGTTACTGCTACTTGAGACACTGCTACTGCTTCCTGAGACACTGTTACTGCTACTGTTACATGAGACACTGTTATCATAATTGCACTAGGCAATTTTACTTTAAAAACCTAAGTTGATGTTATTTACATGTTCTTGCAAACACTGGGTTGGATCTGATCCAATCACTACTTTGTGCAGTGATACATACTGATTTTGCTTCAAAATCAATTTGGCCCTTTGACGATGTTTGTTCCTGTCTCTTTCTTTTGAAAGAGGAAGAGAAAAGGTATTCTGAATTACTCTTTATGCCTGTAGGAATTGGATTGTTAGTCAAGAATTGGGGAAGTTATATAAGCCAGAAAGAATGTATGATGATTTTGAAACACTTATGTAAGGTTTCCGATTTCCATAATCGGCACTATGAATGTATCAGTTGAGGTTCGCCTCTTTTATGAAAAAAAAAATAAAAAAAATTCTTCACTACCTAATGGATTTTAAAGGCTTCAATAAAATAGTATCAAACCTTTGTTGAAAGTTGACAGTGAAAGAGTAGATGGTGTTCATCTTCCTCTCCCAAACCGCAGAGTTTGCATAGAGTATCAGCAATAAGTATTCTTTTATCAGTCATATTGACATTGATTTGTGGAAGCAGGCTGACCAAAGAAACACTGACATCTTCGTCGGAAAATCTTTTTCCCAATTATTTTTTGCAAAACTTTCTGCATATGGAATGATCGTGTTCGTTGTTCAACTAGAGTCTTGAATTTGGCATTGATTGATAACATTATTTACCAGGGAATTTGTGAAGGCCATTTAATTGCATCTTCTTATGATCTCAAAGTTGGAGGTGTACTAAGTGTCTTCGTCAATTCAATATGACATGATTTTTCTGTGTAGGAGTTTAAGTTGAGAAGCTGTAGCTGAAAGTTGCCTTGATCATCTGTACATTTTGAAATTGTGCTCCATTTTGTTCTTGCTTTCTTGTAGATAGTGGGAAATGAATCTTTTAATGTAGCTGCAAACAAACATTGATCATGTCAAAAGTAAAAATAAAATAAAAATGTTTCTGTTTATAGATAATTCCATATTCTCTGCTAAATAAAATTTTGATTTCAAAATTCCTTTCCATAGTCCCCTTTCCTTATGCAATGTTCATCTCCACTAGAATTAGAGTGTCTGCGTATGAGCTTGTTCTTTCCTCCTTAATCTTTGTTTTTCTTTGTTGTACCTCTGTATCCACTTTGACAAGAGAGTTTTGTTTGCATATTTCTGATTCCTCAATCCAAGTCCACCATCATTCTTTGATCTGTAAACATTTCCTCGTGCCACCCAACATATCTTTAATTGGTTATTCCTGGTACCCCACGGAAATCTTCTTAAGATATTGGTCATCTTATTTTTCACAAGTATTGGTCGAGTCAATATGGATAGATAATAGAGAAGGGGACTAGAGAGAGAGAGAGTACTTTTTATTTAGGTGATTCTCCCCACTATTGTCAAATACCTTCTTTTCCATTGAGCTAATTTGATTTTTATTCATTCCAACAGTGTATCCCAGACATAAAAATATCTAGGATATATGCTCCAAATAGTCTTAGGTATTTGATGAGTAGCTTCACTGTTATACATCCCATTATTTTTAGCTAACTCATTAGTTCATCTTCCCAAATACTAACCATTGTGCTTTTATCGATGTTCAACTTTAACCCGATTAGTGTTTCAAATATCATTAACAGAATTAGTAAACTTCTTACCTCCTTGATGTCAGCGTTGAAGAACATTAGTATCTCATCAATGATGAAGTTTAGAAAGTCGTACAAAAAGTGGTAAAAAGATTCGTTCAACTCAGACTTGTGAAGACTCGATTTTAGACCTAATTCTAAATTAAACTGGGAACTAAATAAAACGTGATAACAATATTACGAGAGACTGTGCCTCGGGATTCTACCATACAACTCATTTAGGCGATTCATATATTAATTTTAAACAATTATAGCTCAAATAGTTACTCTAATTCTTTGCTAAAAGTAGATTTTCAAAGTGATGACTGTAAATCGAAAACATGAAACAATAAAAGTCTTAAATTAAGCATGGCCCATCAATTGAAATCACAATCATTCAATAAAAACCATAAACCGATTAATAATCAATACCAAAAAGTTATAAAATAATTAAATATAATTACCAAAACCATGAAATATGGTTTCCTCCACCATCTCAGTGTTGGGGTTTAGCACCTCATGTCAAAAACACTCTCAAAATATTTATTTTTGACTCAAAAAGTATTTACAAAAGTGAAAAGAGAGAAAATAAAGAAAGCAGCTGTTAGAGCACTGCTCGGTCAAACTCGCAAGCATTGCTATCTCAAGCTTGTTTGTCAAGTTTAGTGATCAAAACTATAAGTCTTGATTTCTAGTCTACTTATAGCTATGTCTCGGACTAGGATAGATTGTGTAGTTGAGCTTTAGACTTCACGACATTCATTAATTGAAGACGAAGAACTACTAAGGAGAGCTTGTGGAACCTCATCAACAAAAGGTATGTGGAGACTAAAACTCATCTATCAGTCGGAAAGTCTATTTCTACTCTATCTCCTATATTGAGACAAAAGTCGTATAGCTATATAGTATTCGATTATACACATTTGATATTTCGACCTGAGTTTAACTCGCTTACATATTTCTCGAAATATGTGTTGGTAAGCTTTCGCTTTAACCAAGTTCATCTTATGCTCTTGACGAAAGTCAAAAGATGATCATATGAAAATCGCCTTGTAACATCTCATTTGGTGCAGACTCGGAATGTTTCGTATTAATTATGTAAATCACTTGAAAATAGCTTTGATGCCAATAGTTTGTGAAAACAACTATTGTCATCCTCTAAGAATTTTCAATGATTGAAATAGAGTTTAGAACACTTAACCATAATTTGATTATAGACATAGTATGCGTACTTGCATTTATGTTGATCCAAGACCGGTGTAGTATGCATACCCATATGCGTACTGGCGAGGTCAGGTAAAGTCCGGGAGCCTTGGTATGCTTACCCGTACGCGTACTGGAAAACTCAGTTTAAGTCCGGGAACTATTGTATGTGTACCCGTACGCGTACTGAATTCAACTAATGTTTTGGATGTGTGATAGTATGCGTACCCATTCGCGTACTGTCGGACACAGTCCAAGTCCGTCTACTTAAGTATGCATACCCATTTGCATACTTGAGTGGGTTAAGTTCAAGAATCGGTTGTGCCATAAACTAATACATTTATTTATATATAATAAGGAATGTAATCTTTTGCAAACCGTGGCTATAATGTTCATGAATTGATTCGAGTGAATCAAACCGATTTTGCTTCAATTGTGTCTTGTATACTTCTATGAGAATATAAACAATTGAACAACTCTATAACTAGTTTCATTTGAGTTATTTGAACTAGTTGTGGTTAAGATGAATAAGGTTGATATGAAAGTGTTCATATGGATAACTTCGGTTAACCATTATTGAGCCAACCTAGTGTACACGTTTAGGTACGGTTATCCATATCTCAATGAAGGTACATTTCATTCGTGTGTAACAAGCTAAGACCATCTAACAATGGAGAGATATTGCTTTGGTTTCAAGGAAACTTAGCTTGGCTCTTAGATCAGGTTTCATCTAACGGTGAATATTGATTGCTTTATTTCAAAGCTACCAAACCCTTATTTGAAGACTATATAAGGAAGAACTCTAGCAACTGGGAAACTTAATCCCCACACCTCCTGTGTGATACTAGTTGCGACTAGAGTCGATTCTCCTTTAACCTTAGGTTTATTCCAGAACCATGTAGGTTAACGACTTAAAGACTTCATTGGGATTGTGAATCCAGACCCAACTATTTTCTCTGTAGTTGCATGTTCTGATCTTACTTATACTATCGCTATTGAGTATTATCTTTTCTAAGATTTTCTTGAGATTTATCTCCGATAGGTAAGATTAAAAGAAGTCACAAACATCTTCGTCTTATCGTTTTTGATTCCACGGTATCTTGTTTCGCTTTCATACAATTAAGATTATTGTGAGGTGATTGATAATACTTGGCTGTTCTTCGGAAATATAAGTCCGGTTTATCAATTGGTTCCTGTGCACCTTGATTTATCATAAGACAGAACAAAACTCATGGTATTTCTGTGGGAGACATATTTATTTATATCAATAGACTTTTCTGTGTGAGACAGATTGGTTATCAAGTCTTCGACTTTGGGTCGTAGCAACTCTTAGTTGTGGATGAGATCAGCTAAGGGAATGAGGTGCGTAGAATCCTGCTGGGGTTCAGAGACGTAAGGAGCGCAACTATACCTTAATCATTGTGATATTAGTTAGGGCTCAACTACATTCCAGTCCGAGGTTCATTGGTAGTAGACTAGTGTCTGTAGCGGCTTAATACAGTGTGGTGCTCAAAGCTGGACTAGGTCCCGAGGTTTTTCGGCATTTGCGGTTTCCTCGTTAAAAATATTTATGTTGTCTGTGTTATTTCTTTTCCGCATTATATTTGTTTATATAATTGAAATATCACAGGTTGTGCGTTAAGTTCAATCAGTTCTTGAATCCGGCCTTTGAGTTTCTGATTGAATCGATTGACACTTGGATATTGGTTTGTGATACCGTCCAAGTTATTTCTCTTATTCAATCGGGCTCGCTCTTGTTGTTTTTTCGGGAATGATATTTTATGGGGGAGAGTTCTTAATTGAACTTGTGCTTAACTGCCATATCTTTGTGGGGAGTGCAGCTGTGGAATATTGTAGGAGTTTTCTTGTATATTTATAAACTCCTTGATGAATACACTAAGTTTCGACTATGTGAAATCATCGGAACAAAATTGATATGTTCTCTTTTGGTCATGAAGTATCTCTATGAAAATTTCATTAGGATCCCACTAGTTTTCGTACCTTTGCCAATTTATATTGACAAAAAGGGAGAGAACTAATGTGTAGTTCACACTACAAATACATATGGTTTACAGATCATTATGTAAGGGGGAGTGGTTTTCATTGTGAGATGAAGTATTGACTAAGGGGGAGTGATACATATTACCATAGTATTGTTGTAAAAGTTGTGATACAATTGGACTTTGATGATGTGTAATAATACTATGATGATAGACGCATTTATGTGTCTATTTTCATCTCTATTGTGTATATTGTTAGTACCCATTTTTGTACTTATTTTGGTATTTTATCTCTTTGTAGGTGTTTTTGGAGAAATAAGCTTTTGCGGCGAAATTGACTCGAAAAGTTGTTAAAGGCACCTGGAAGGACATTTGCTATTCGGACTCTCACTTTGGATTAGGGGTAACCCATTTCCAAGCAGCTACTAAACACAGACCGGGACTGGATAGGGGGACTCCACTTCTTCACGTTTTAGAAACAAAATTGGCGGGAAAATGGTTTTCACGGACAGATTTTAGGGTTGGAGTTTTGATCGATTTTTATGGAGATTAAAGGGCTGAAATTGATTGGGTTTACTCCTTAGGACTACACAGGCCTGGTAAAGTCTTTGGATTGAACCCAAATTGGCTAGAGATCGAATTAGAGCAAAACAGAGGTGATGGAAGTTTCGGGTCTTTGATGAATTATTTTAGGAATTTCAGGGAGACTAAAGGCAAGATTTTCTTCCCAAAGCTTGAAATCTATCTAAGGAAGAGTTTAGAATCAAAAGGAAAGCTCATATACGCGTAGAAATCCTAAAACAAGAAATTGTCGCAACTTTGCCGTGAAGAGAAAGGAAGAGATTTTGGAAGATTTTGGAGAGATTTAATCGGTCTTTTTGATATAAATAGGTTAGTTGGGTCATATAGAAGAGGTTTCGAGAGTTCGGGGGGCTGAGAAGGCTTGAGGAGGCGAGAATCAGAGATTTACAGGTCGCCGCTGCTGCTGTTTCTGTTGCTGTCAGGCCTGAAGAACACGAAGAACATTGACCCATACTGAACAGTCGCAAAGAAGTATGGTTCTTCAATAACAGACCACAGTTATCGTTTATAAACAACACTTCATTGTAACGGTGATTTCTGTAACGCCAGAAAAGCGTTGCAGATTCGCTGTATTATTATTCTCCTTCAATAAAAACATCTTTTTTAGCCATGTTTCTATCTTTTGAGCATATTTTCACTATGATGAGCTAAACCCCAACACTGGGATGACGGAGGAAGACCTATTTCACGCATGTGGTAATTCTAATAATTCTTTTATGACTATTTGCATTGTTTTTTAATTGATTTATGATTTTTATTGAATGGGTGTGATATTGTTTGATGATGTATGCTTGGTCAATGTATTTTTGATACATCATGCTTTTGATTTACAGTCATTTCTTTTCAAAAATCTACTTTTGGCAAAGAATAAGAGTCCATATTTTTATTATTTGAGCTATAATTGATTGAAATTATTATTTTAATCAATGAATGGAATTTGGTGGAATCCTGAGTCTCAGTGCTTTTTATAATCTTGACCAAAACATTATTTTGATTTTTCTAGTTTTCTTAATTAAGTCTAAAAATTATTTTTCACAAGTCCGAGTTGAACGAATCTTATTACCACTTTTTCTACAACAATTAAAATCACATCAATTTTTGGCGCCGCCGACGCGGACTTGTTTTTAGGGTTTTAGATTTATTTTTTATTTTTTGATTTTGTTATATTTTATGTTTTTTGGTATTTGTCTTTTGTCTACAGGTTTTGGAACATAAATAAAAAAAATTGAGCCAAGGAGTTTGGTGATTTCGTAAAGAATTGGAACTAAAGATTAAAGCGAAAAGAACGGAAAAGAAGACAATTTGTTTTAGTTTATTTTTTTTATTTTTTTAGGGTTTTGTTTATTTTAAAAAAAATAAAATAAAATTGTATTAGGGTTTCTTTATTATTTTGTAATTTTTCTTTTCTTTTGGATTTTTTGGACTCTGGACATTATTTTATTTTTATTTTTATATACCCTACGGAAGGGTATCCTTAAATATAAAATTGTTTGCAGAGAAGGAGGACAATTACGATATTGTCTCTGCACCTTGGGTTCGTACATTGACACAGGAGTCAGTGGCCCGAGTCGACTACAGCGGTTCTTCGCCCGTCTGGTACGGGAGGTAAGCTTCTAAACACCCGCGAATCCCCTGTCAGCGGGTTTACTGTCTTCCTTAAGGTGCATATATGCTGAGGAATTGAATACGGACATTTATTTTCCTAGTAAAGGGCAAGGCCTGGCCATATAAGATAAGAGTTAGGATTTCATCACCGTTCTCTTCTTGCCCGCTTTAGGAAAACGATACCAAACGCGATCCCAAGCCTAAAATCTTGATTAGAACGAGACCGATAAGGTAACGAGCTTGTAGGAAAGTCGTTTGAAAGGACTGTATTGGGTATCTTGTTAGCCTAAATCAAAGTTCAGGAAGATTACTGTAAGTCGATTAGAGCCGCCTTGTAATCCAGGGAAGCGTTTCCAAAGAGGTGGGGGTATCAAAGCTCCTCTGAGCTTCCCCTACTTCTCTTCGACTTACTTTATTCGGATCGTTCTAGAGAGGTTTGCTAAAACTATACCTAGTTTCCTCTTTGAAGGATAGAAGCTGGTCTAGAAACAATCTAAGGGAGCCATCATGCTTGTTGTTTGCTAGATTTTATAGGTTTGATTTGGTCGAGTCAACCTTGTTTGTGATTGTGTAGAATTCCCTTGCAATTAAGAATGTCGAACTGGTATGATAGAAGCAAATACAATGAATATCCGACTGTTTCAAAATGGACATTATTCACACTACGACCATAGTGTAAATAGTGGTTGGGAACACCAACCCTTTGAAGGTTATGTTTCATACCATGGTGAGCCCAATTACTATCCACACAGACACCGGTCATACGAGCATGAAAATAAGGATTATTATAGTGCTAGTACCTCGTCTTTGGACAATACAATCAAACTGTTGAAAACTAGTCCTTATTATGATCCTTCTGTTCCTATTTATGATCCTTCCATATCTTTAGAAGAGTCTCTTAAGCAGTTAACTGAGAAAACAAATAGGTTTATGTCGGAAATGAATAGACAAACTGCACCATTGAGAAAACTTTCTATAGAGGAATCCCTCAAGCTGATGGCTGAGACGAACGAAAGACTTGCTCGAAATAATCTTAATTTCCAATACAATGTTTCCAATAATACCCTTGAAAATAATGATAGTTATTTGCATAATAAAGATGACGAGGTTAGAATTGGTAACACTACATGTTTAGATGAGGTTCAACCATTTCCATGCTATTATAATGACGATTATGATGAGGATAGTGTTGATGAAGAATCTGAAATATGTAGGCATAGTGATCAGGAATTTGTTACTCCAATTGAGCTTTATAATGATAATGTTATTTCTAGTTCAAATCCAAATAATTTTAATAATTATTCACCAATTCAAAAGGACGAGGATTTGTCTAGAGATATCCCCGTTTTAGACGATGTAATATTTCCTTTTGATTACGAAGCCAATAATGGTTTAGAGGAACGAGTTTATTCGGAAAATATTGTTTTATTGTCTAGTGATTTAGAAACAATAGTCTTAGACAAAGAAAATGAACTCGTAAAGATGAGTGAGGATGAACTTGACTTAGAAGAATCAATTGCCTATTTTCAGGAATATGATGACCTAGAAATTAGGGAGATTGTGACTAGTCTAACTAGAGACACTGAAAACTCTAAGTTTAGGGGTGATTATCATTCTCCATGTGCTTTAACTCTTAGAAAGGTCCATCACTTGGGAATTGACATATGTGCCTCAACCGTTTTAACAGATTATCTTCATACACGTTTCCCTGAATCTAATGATGTCCATAAGGAAGTTCAGTTGTTAGAAACCCATCCTCTGGTTGATGTGGTTTACCCTGGCTATGATACCCCGATCGAATTTGTTTTCCCACCAAATAGTTTTCTTCCAAATGTGGGAACATATAGATTTCAAATGTGTCACCTATTAGGTTCTGAGACTAAGCCTAAGTACTTTAGGTTAATAAAATCGACACATTTGCTTAAGATGACCACTACTCTCACTGTGGTCAATTATGTAAGTAAAACCTGATTGAGTTAAAGGATCCTCAATTATTTAGGTTATTATTATGTGCTTCTAAGTTCTTATTTGAGTTTCTACAGACTCTAGAACCTAATAATTTGGATCTCACTTATGAGGAAATGCATCCAATGAAAATATTTTATTTAGACCCTTTTATAGAACCTGAACCTGAACCACAATTAGATATAGGTATCTTAATCAGGAAACTAGATAAGGGCATGCAATTCTTGTTAACTTTCTTGGTTTATTGCAGTTTCCTTTGGTCAACTCAATTTAGTTTTGAAGACCCACAGTTATTCCGACTATTGCTATATGATTCGAGGTGACTAATCCTTTCTTAGTCTGGCTGAAGACTTTAAACTTAGCACTTCTTGGGAGGTAACCCATTCTCATGCAACACGGTAATATCTTTCCTTAACTCTTTTGCTTCAAATGGTAACAGTTTCTCCTTGTTCATGCTTTTAATTTTATCTTTAGAACATTGAGGACAATGTTAGATTTAAGTTTGGGGGTATGGGAGAAAATTTTTAGTTGCATTTTAAACTCCAGAGCCTAGAAATTTATGCCTATTAAGGATGGAATTAACCAATTTAAGTGGATGGAAGCATTTTGGTTTTAGGAGTTGAGGGACCAATCTGACTAGATGGAAACATCTATAAGAGCCTATTCATAAAAGCACAGAGCCCAGGTGTTAGAAATAACATGGTAGTTTCACCGTATCTCGGAAACATCTTATTACTTCTGTTTTTGTTTTTGCAAATTTTTATGTTGATGTCTGCTGGGTTGAAATAGAGTGATTAAGTTACTAAGAAAAAAAAAAAAAAAAAAAAAACCAGACCAATTAGGCCAATCGGAATAAATATTAACACTTGGATAGCAATATGTGTGTGTTCTCCCTATCTCCGTCGCCTAAACAAGCGTGGAACGCAGGATCCACGGGAATTACCATGTAATCTGCTGACAAGAAGCATGCGCTTGGATCCAAAAGATCTAATCATGTCGTTAAACATAATAATAATAATAATAACATAAAATAAAATAAAGGTTTATTATATAGTCGACCACTGGTTCCCGTGTATATGCCAGCTGAGTTGATGTAGATTTAGGATTGTCGACTACTGGTTCCCTTGTATATGCCAGTTGTGTGGATATTAGTCCAGACCAGTATCTCAATCCACTAGGTCATAGGTTCATCTTGGCATTGAAGTCCATTCGCAACCATCTATTTCTATATCCATCTTCTTAATCTATTCATGTGATTTGTTTGATTCCGGATATTGATGTCCATAGTGCGACTATCTGAGTAGAGCTCTGTCACTTATATATGAATTTTAGTATGCTTGAGTGCAAACTCGTATACAACAATTGGAATTTCGCATCAGGTTACTTCCTCCCGTAATCAATAAGTATGCCAACCAAGGAGGTTCTTTAGTGCATTCCAAGGTTCTGCGTAGATAGCTAGAGTCTGGAGTAAAGGTTTTGTGGGTATATCTCTAGTAAACCCTCCCGAGACTATAACTCGGCCACTAGGGAAACCTAGGAGTTTAAAGGCTTGTTGCACATGCTAAGTGAAATCGACGATGCATGCGACAGTGAGTTAGGATTTTATTTTGTAGTTTTGATTTGCTCGGGACTAGCAAATAATAAATTTGGGGGTATTTGATAGACGCATTTATGTGTCTATTTTCATCTCTATTGTGTATATTGTTCGTACCCATTTTTGTACTTATTTTGGTATTTTATCTCTTTGTAGGTGTTTTTGGAGAAATAAGCTTTTGCGGCGAAATTGGCTCGAAAAGTTGTTAAAGACACCTGGAAGGACATTTGCTATTCGGACTCTCACTTTGGATAAGGGGTAACCCATTTCCAAGCAGCTACTAAACACAGACTGGGACTGGATATGGGGACTCAACTTCTTCACGTTTTAGAAACAAAATTGGCGGGAAAAATGGTTTTCACGGATAGATTTTAGGGTTGGAGTTTTGATCGATTTTTATGAAGATTAAAGGGCTGAAATTGATTGGGTTTACTCCTTAGGACTACACAGTCCTGGTAAAGTCTTTGGATTGAACCCAAATTGGCTAGAGATCGAATTAGAGCAAAACAGAGGTGGTGGAAGTTTCGGGTCTTTGATGAATTATTTTAGGAATTTCAGGGAGACTAAAGGCAAGATTTTTTCCCAAAGCTTGATATCTATCTAAGGAAGAGTTTAGAATCAAAAGGAAAGCTCATATACGCGTAGAAATCCTAAAACAAGAAATTGTCGCAACTTTGCCGTGAAGAGAAAGGAAGAGATTTTGGAGAGATTTAATCGATCTTTTTGATATAAATAGGTTGGTTGGGTCATATAGAAGAGGTGTCGAGAGTTTGGGGGGCTGAGAAGGCTTGAGGAGGCGAGAATCAGAGATTTACAGGCTGCTGTTGCTGCTGTTTCTGTTGCTGCCAGGCCTGAAGAACACGAAGAACATTGACCCACACTGAACAGTCGCAAAGAAGTATCGTTCTTCAAAAACATACCACAGTTATCGTTTATAAACAGCACTTCATTGTAACGGTGATTTCTGTAACGCCAGAAAAGCGTTGCAGATTCGCTGTATTATTATTCTCCTTCAATAAAAACATCTTTTGAGCCATGTTTCTATCTTTTGAGCATATTTTCACTATGAGGAGATAAACCCCAACATTGGGATGACGGAGGAAGCCCTATTTCACGCATGTGCAAATTCTAATAATTCTTTTATGGCTATTTGCATTGATTTTTAATTGATTTATGATTTTTATTGAATGGGTGTGATATTGTTTGATGATGTATGCTTGGTCAATGTATTTTTGATACATCATGCTTTTGATTTACAGTCATTTTTTTCAAAAATCTACTTTTTGCAAAGAATAAGAGTCCATATTTTTAATATTTGAGCTATAATTGATTGGAATTATAATTTTAATCACATGAATGGAATTTGGTGGAATCCTGAGTCTCAGTGCTTTTTATAATCTTGACCAAAACATTAATTTTATTTTTCTAGCTTTCTTAATTAAGTCTAAAAATTATTCTTCACAAGTCCGAGTTGAACGAATCTTATTACCACTTTCATCATATGACACTATATAACAATGATTGAGAGCAACCGTTTTCTCATTGTTATGGCTACGGATCTTCAACAACTATGATGTTGAGTTGAACACGTTCAGAATCACAGAAGTACTTGGAAGTGACGAAGATTTCGAGTAATGTTGAAGAACCAAGGAGATCAAGCATTTGGATGAGAAGCTAGAAAGTTTATTTATTTTGTTATCCATATGTATTGATAGTTTTGTCACTAAAATTGACAAAGGGGGACATTGTTAGAGCACTGCTCGGTCAAACTCGCAAGCGTTGCTATCTCAAGCTTGTTTGTCAATTTTAGTGATCAAAACTATAAGTCTTGATTTCTAGTCTACTTATAGCTATGTCTCGGACTAGGATAGATTGTGTAGAGTAGCTTTAGACTTCATGGCGTTCATCAATTAAAGACGGAGAACTACTAAGGAGAGTTTATGGAACTTCATCAACAAAAGGAATGTGGAGGCTGAAACTCATCTATCACTCGGAAAGCCTATTTCTACTTTATCTCCTATATTGAGACAAAAGTCGTATAGCTATATAGTATTCGATTATACACATTTGCTATTTCGACCTGAGTTTAACTCGCTTACATATTTCTCGAAATATGTGTTGGTAAGCTTTCACTTTAACCAAGTTCATCTTATGCTCTTGACGAAAGTCAAAAGATGATCATATGAAAATCGCTTTGTAACATCTCATTTGATGCAGACTCGGAATGTTTCGTATTGATTATGTCAATCACTTGAAAATAGCTTTGATGCTAATAGTTTGTGAAAACAACTATTTTCATCCTCTAAGAATGTTTCAATGATTGAAATAGAGTTTAGAACACTTAACCATAATTGGATTATAGACATAGTATGCGTACTTGCATATATGTTGATCCAAGACCGGTGTAGTATGCATACCCGTATGCGTACTGGTGAGGTCAGGTAAAGTCCAGGAGCCTTGGTATGCATACTGGCGAACTCAGTTGAAGTCCTGGAACTATTGTATGGGTACCCGTACACGTACTGAATTCAACCGATGTTTTGGATGTGTGATAGTATGTGTACCCGTTCGCGTACTGTCGAACACAGTCCAAGTCCGGCTACTTAAGTATGCGTACCCATTTGCATACTTGAGTGGGTTAAGTTCTAGAATCGGTTGTGCCATGAACTAATACATTTATATAATAAAGAATGCAATCTTTTGCAAACCGTAGCTATAATGTTCATGAATTAATTCAAGTGAATCAAACCGATTTTGCTTCAATTAATTGTGTCTTGTATACTTCTATGAGAATATAAACAATTGAACAACTCTATAACTAGTTTCATTTGAATCATTTGAACTAGTTGTGGTTAAGATGAATAAGGTTGATATGAAAGTGTTCATATGGCTAACTTCGGTTAACTATTGTTGAGCCAACCTAGTGTACACGTTTAGGTACGGTTATCCATATCTAAATGAAGGTACATTCCCTTTGTGTGTAACAAGCTAAGACTATCTAACGGTGGAGAGATATTGCTTTGGTTTCAAGCAAATTAGCTTGGCTCTTAGATTGGGTTTCATCTAACGGTGAATATTGATTGCTTTGTTTCAAAGCTATCAAACCCTGATTTGAAGACTATATAAGGGAGAACTCTAGCAACTGGGAAACCTAATCCCCACACCTCTTGTGTGATACTAGTTTCGACTAGATTCGATTCTCCTTTAACCTTAGGTTTATTCCAAAATCCTGTAGGTTAACGACTTAAATACTTCATTGGGATTGTGAAGCCAGACCCAAGGTTCTTCCTCTTTGTATCAGTGAGGCGATGCGCTTAGCTTGAAAGAAGAACGAGGTGGGCCATTGACCTGGTTCGGTGTATTGTCTCTGTAGTTGCGTGTTCTGATCTTACTTATACTATCGTGATTGAGTATTATCTTTTCTAAGATTTGCTTAAGATTTATCTCCGATAGATAAGATTAAAAGAAGTCACAAACATCTTCGTCTCATCGTTTGTGATTCCACAATATCTTGTTTCGCTTCCATACGATTAAGATTATTGTGAGGTGATTGATAATACTTGGTTGTTCTTCGGGAATATAAGTCTAGTTTATCAATTGCTTCTTGTGCACCTTGATTTATCATAAGATGGAACAAAACTCATAGGTATTTCTGTGGGAGACAGATTTATCTATATCAATAGACTTTTCTGTGTGAGACAAATTGGTTTATCAAGTCTTCGACTTTGGGTCGTAGCAACTCTTAGTTGTGGGTGAGAACAGCTAAGAGAACCAAGTGTGTAGAATCCTACTGGGGTTCAGAGACGTAAGGAGCGCAACTGTACCTTTATCAGTGTGAGATTGGTTAGGGCTAAACTACATTCCAGTCTGAAGTTCATTGGTAAGTAGGCTAGTGTCTGTAGCGGATTTATACAGTGTGGTGTTCAATCTGGACTAGGTCCCGGGGTTTTTCTGCATTTGCGGTTTCCTCGTTAACAAAATTTCTGGTGTCTGTGTTATTTCTTTTCCGCATTATATTTGTTTATATAATTGAAATATCACAGGTTGTGCGTTAAGTTCAATCAGTTCTTGAATCTGGCCTTTGGGTTGTTGATTGAATCGATTGACACTTGTATATTGGTTTGTGATATCGTCCAAGTTATTTTTCTTATTCAATCGGGCTCACAAATTCCTGTTTGTTTGATTGCAGATTGAATTGAGAAATTGAGATATAACTCTTTGATATACTTTTCTAAAGATTGAGTCTGACTATCTAGTTGATTCTCTTGAAAGTATATTGGAGTTAGTCCATTCAGATTGCGGAACGAAATATTGGGTGTGGTTGTTATACCCCCGCTTTTTCAGCAGCGAAACTGCAACCCTGTATTGTCGTTACAGACTCGATGTTACAAGCAACAGTTGCATATAACAGTCTAAAGATCTATTCCAAGCACTGTTAAAAAATGATAATTCTCTTCTGTTGTTGAATGAACCACGATTTTTTTTACAAACTTCAGCAGCCCAATGTTCTTCGTGTTCTTGAGTAACTGCAGCAGCAGAAAGTTTTTCTGCAACTTCTGGTTCTTCATCCTGTAGCCTCTGTCAAGACCCTAAATTCTCCGTGAACACTTCTGAGACTCGGACAACCCTTTTATACACCATAGAAACCCTAGAAACTCGATTAAATCTCTTCTTTTCTTTGGCAGAATGTCTCAGACTTTTCCATTTTCCTCTTTCTTCTCTACGCGTATCTGAGTTGTACAGATCATTCCAAACCCTCTATGTGATAAATCTCCCAGAATACATTCTTTCCTTATCTACCCATGCAACTTTCACAAATAAAACCCAGAAGAACCCGAGACTCTGTTTTATCAAAAACCCGACGATACATCCAATTTCAGCTGAATCAAACACTCATACCCGCATTGTATAGCCATAAAAAGTCCATCCCATGAAAATCAACGATTAAATCTCCTTAAAACTTGCCAACACTCGAACCCTAATTCTACCTGTAACTGGTTATATTTTCCCGCCTTTTTCTGAATTTGGAGAAGAATAAGTTCTCCCCATATCCGATGTTGGGTCCCTTTGTCACCTTCCCTGGGGTGCCTTTATCACTTTTCGAGCCAATTTTTCCAAAAAAAAATGGTTCCCAAAAAAATCTACACATACATAAAACACCATAATAATTACAAAAATGTGAATATATAGAATCGAGACAAATAAGACAAAAAAAATGTGTCGATCAAATACCCCAAACTTATTATTTGCTAGTCCTCGAGGAAATCTAATCTAGAAAATAAAATCCTAACTCATAGTCGCAGGCAACGTGATTGCACTTAGCGTGTGTAACAAGTCTTTGAATCCCTAGGTGGCCCTTGTGGCCGAATTATAGTCTCGGGAGGGTTTACAAGAGGTGTACCCACAAAACCTTTACTCCAAACCCTAGCTACCTGTGACGAATATGGGAACAACACTAAACAATCTCCTTAGTTGGAATACTCTCATTAGTTATAGGAGGAATTACCCTGATGTGAATCCAATCGTTGTGCACGAGTTTGCACTCAAGCGTACTAAGATTCATATGTAAGTAGACAGAGCTTTACTCAGATAGTCGTACAATGGATATCAATATTCGGAGTAAACCACAATCACATGTGAATAGATTAAGAAGATGGATAAAGAAATAGATGGTTTGCGAATGTTGACTAAGGTGAACGATGTTTCCCAGAATATCTGTATGAGTGTCAGTGCCAAGATATATCCTAATGGATTGAGATACCGGTTTTAATCCTAATTTTAGTATAAACTCAGCTGGTATATACAAGGGTCCCACCGGTCGATTTATTTATTGAACAATAATAATAATTATATATTCTTTTTGATTTTTTTGATTTTTGATTTTCTTTTCTGGTCTGATTGGTCTAATTGGTCTGATTTTTATTTTTATTTTTTTTATTGATCTCAATCACTCTAATTCATCCTAATGGCGATAATCAAGGCGATACTAGTGCCCCACCAAATCACTTAGAGAAATACATAAAGTTTGCAAAAATAAAAACAGAAAGTGACATGGGGACGACTCCGAGATACGACGACAACTACCATGTTATTCTAACACCTGAGCTATGTCATTTTATGAATAGACTCTTTAGTTTGGGTCCCTCGGTACTCCTAATACCAAGATGTTTCCATCCACTTAGATTGGTTAGTGTTACCATGAATTGACACAAGGTTCTAGGATCTGGAGTTTCATAATGCAACTAAAAGTTTCTCCCATACCTCCAAACTTAAATCTAACATTGTCCTCAATGTTCTAAAGATGAAATTAAAATTATGAACATGAGAAACTGTTACCAATTGAAGAAAATGGGTTAAGGAAATATATTACAGTGTCGCATGAGCATGGGTTACCTTCCAAACAGTGCTAAGTTTTAAGTCTTCAGCCAGACATCAAATACCACAAAATGGCTAGTCAACTTTCAAATCATATACCAATAGTCGCAAGAACTGCGGGTCATCATAACCAAATAGAGATAACACAAATATGAGACAACTGCATTGTATCAGAAAAATGAACAGATGGAGCACAACCTTATCTAAAGTTTCTCTCAAGAAAATTAGGTTTATCTATGGCGCCCACCTAGGCTTCATATAAGTGTCTCGATAAACAGATTCATCCGAACAACGGGTCTCTAATACCTGCATTTCCTCCTGGACAGTATCAGGAGAATCGGGTTGTGGAGTATGAGGAGACTCAAGTAATACCTTAGACGCACAAATCTCGAGTTCCAAGTTAGGGAATTCTAATAGGGATACTTGACGATCACAAAAACCATCACTACCCCCAAACTTAGGGCAATCACTACTCTCCAAAATACCAAATGTTATTGCTTGAATTTCCGGGTCCTTAGAGTCTTCAAAATACTCAAGACCTTCGTCTAGAGACTGGTCACAATCATAAAGACCTAAAACTATTGCTTGAATTTCAGGGTCCTTAGAGACTGAAAAGTACTCGAGAGCTTCTTCTAGAGACTGATCACATATCTGATCTAAGAGAATGGTCTCCTCAAATTCATCTAAAAAATCACCAAATAAAGTGTCATGCCAATGATCCTGAACTAGATCGTGAACTAAAGTGCTAATCATATTCACTTCTTCTAAATCATCGATCTCGTAAGGTTGTTTAGTAACATTAAAGACATTTAGTTCAGTGGTGATATTACCAAAGGATATGTTCGTAAGTATGGTCCTACAGTTGATAACAGTATTAGATGTGGCTAAAAACGGGGGACCTAAAATCACCAGTATTTGAGCATTGGGGTCCTGAACAGACTGGGTATCAAGATCAACAAAATCCATTGGATAAATGAACCTATCAACCTCAATCAAAACATCCTATATGACACCACGAAGGACTTTGACAGACCTATCTGCTAATTGTGGTGTCATTTTGGTCGGTTTCAACTTACCAAGACCTAGTGATCGCTGTCGTATGCGTCAAAAATAAATTACTTTCTCACTACTCAAAATATATAATATAGCAAGGGTAAGAAAGGATCGTTCCCACAGAGAGGACTTAGGTTGTCAATATGTTTCGGTTTCCTATAAGTAACAAGGAGGGATTTTCTGATTTTTATGTAACTAAAATAATATAAAAGCAAAACAAAGAAATAAAGCACGCAAATCAAGGATGTGAAATATTGGTTAAAGGTTTCATCTTCAATTGTAAACAAGTTTTTGAATGTATGAATAGAATTCGTATTTAATCTCGCTATCATCAAAAGCCCTAGAATACCTTATTGCAAGAATACTCCATAAATTTCCTAAGTCATCACACTTCCATGTAAAACGATGCAAGTATGAATACTACCCAGAGAATAACTCAACGCCTTGCGCTAATCAAGTTCAATTCCCAAAGAGCATTAAGATTTGTGAAATAGGCTAATCAATGCAATTGAAATACATTGCGCAAACAATTCGAATAAATGTCAATTTCTACATATGATTACAAGAGTGTATCACTACAAACCGTAATCATATCATGCTACTCGTATTCAAGGTTATCGCTCGATGATGAACCCTAAATTAACTATAGATATGGATGTAAGTTCAATCAATTCTAGACTTAACTAATCAAACATTCAATCATATTGCTATACGTCAATCATGCAATTGTTATAAGCAGTAGAAATCAAACGATAATATTAAGAGAAAACTAATTCATAAAAATCAATAACTTGTTTTCAAAATCCAACTACATCTTTAACCAATAAGAGAATCAACTACTTGTGTTTTTGGAAATCATCATAGAAAGCAAAGAAGAATTATCATGTGAACCCTAGAAAACAAGTAGGAGTCTCCCTAATTGAGATATCCAGGTTTAGCAAAAAGAGTTTTCTATTTATATGCATCTCCAATTCCAAAAGGATACTCTTTCCTCAAAACCCATCTCCAATTGGTCCACCAAGCCCATGTGTGAAAACCTCTCTTCTGGAAATTCTGGGTCCAAAACTGGGTCACCGGATTGCTGACGTCAACACCGGAATCTGGTCACCATTGTCGGAATCCAGTCACCAGATAACTATCTCCGGCTACCTTTGTCATCTGAAACTGTCACCAGTAAGTGTGTACTCCCAGCAGCTCAACTTTACTTTTCCTTGGTTCAAACATTCACAACAAGAATCATCCAACCCAATGCCTTGTTTCTTGCCAAAACATACCCAAAAGCGTGACCCGTAACTCATTTATGACTCTTGCATCCGACTCGTACCCCCTTCGTGATCCAGTGAAACTTTACGATTCCCACTTTCCGTTCCAAAATTCGGCAACCGGAATTAGTACCACCGTCTCGCCATTCTCGCTGCGTTTTCGTACTGTTTCTGTAGTTCTGGAATTCTCATGCAGACCAACTCTGGCACTTCCTCAACTCATTGCCACAATCAAACCCATTAACACAGCACCATTAGACATTCTCCACAAGCACCGTCCCTAACTGCATCTGCGCTGGCCTATAACTCCTTGTCACTTCAATAGCAGCAACTTCATAATCTCCTTCTCAACTTCACAGCAGCACCAACTTCACTTCATTCGATTCCCTGGCAACTCTCGATTACCAGCAACGGCGTCTCAACAACAGGCTCATATGGCAGCCATCAGCTGCATTCTCCTTTACAGCACCAGACTCAAGCCTTCTTTGTTCTTCTACCAACAGAACCAAGCCACCGCAATTTAACCACCAACCACAACTTCATTGTTTCACCTGAGTCATGCCTAGCCATTGCACATACAAGCATCACCAGCTTACAGCAGAACTGCCAGTCTTTGAAACTCATTCAATCCTACACATTCAACTACTCCACTTCAGCTCAACTTCAATACCCATTGGCAGCAACCTACCTGTACTCTCAGTTCACAGAAGCGGCGCGGCTTAATCCTCCCTTGAACCATTCTCTGCATTATGTCTCAAGGCCAACACCAATTCCATTTATCCAATTACTGCTTCACTGTAACTGGCTCTCCTTCTCAGCTCCTCCATCCATGAGCTAAACCTCAACTTCAGCCATTTGCAGCTACATCTCCCCTGTATCATATCAGCTCAAACCCATTCTGCTCCATGTCTGCAGTTTCTCATACACAACACCATCTTGACCTAGCCAACGCAACTGCATCTCTCGACCAATTCCCCAGCTTCCATACCTTGTATCTTCTCCATTCATACACAATCATTCAATTCATTTTAACAATTCTGCTTTATCTGCACTTTTGAGTGGCATCACAATTTCCTGCAGCTCCATCTCTGTAACTACCAACAGCTGCACACCACAAACCAAGTCACCACCATTTGCACCTCAGCTGTTCAGACCTGCCTTGCACCATACATCATTTCCAGCCATACTTCTGCCATCAGCATCACTCTCTGCATCATAACACAACATCACCATCAGCTGCAGTTTCAACTCTCCCTGTATAACAGCACAACCACCACCTTCTCCAACTAATCACAGACTCCGAAACCCCCATTTCTATCTTCTCACTGAGTTCTTCATCTGTGAATCGACTGCAGCAGCCTTTCTTCTCTAATTTGTTGAATCAGCTACAAACACAGCTTCATTAACCCCTGACAATCATCCGTAGGAACCCATCTTATAATTCGTCCCACATTCAACCCCTAAATTTCCTTCTCATCTCTGAATCACTATCTCCATCAAACCCTAGCTTGAAATTTCTACAAACTTGTCACAGACCCTCCAGTAATTCGAGCCATTCCTTCTGAATCTTCTCCATAATCACGGATCCATTGTTCCCAAACTCGGACCAAAATCACCAGCAGTCATTCATGATATTTGCAGCTGAAGAGAAGAAGTGAAATGCTGTCTGAAACAGCTGAGTTCGACCTAACTATGTCTATTAGTATGGGACGGCTATCAACATCCATGGGTGTTTTCAACAATTCCTCTTAAACGCCAAATGGTTGTCCGTTATCCTCGACTAGGATCCAAGTAGCACCTGCCTGTGAAATGATCATTATGTTCTTTTGTTAAATTTCTTCCTCTTTTTCATCAAATGACTCCAAAACACCTATAAAACTCAAAAGCACACATAAGATACAAAATATTTTAAAAAACTAGCAAATAAAGCATAAACAATAAATAAATATCAAGGTGTTTTAGACACCTATCACCTAGCTGGTTGTATACATGATACGGAAGTAAGTTAACACTAGATCATAAGTCAAGCAATGCTTTATCAACTAAATGATAATCAATCACAAGGGGGTGTTTGGTTCACAAGGATTGAACTTACTTGACCCGCTAAAAAGTCTTTCCTTTAGACGTTAAGCTTACGCTTTCGTGTACAAAGATCTTTAAGGAACTTGGCATAAGCAGGCATTTGCCTAATTACTTCAAATAACGGTATGTTAATGTTCACCTGCTTGAATGTTTCCATTAATTCGTTGAAAGTTGACTTCTTCTTTGTTGGATCTAACAACTTTGGATACAGGGCTCTAGGCACAAAATTGGACGTATTGGGAACCGCATTGGTATAATTATTGACTTTGTCAGTCGCTTCAGCTATTGTCTCCTATTGGGATGTATGAGGTGGATCTAAAATATATTCATTATTAGGCATGGCTACCTTATTGTCTACAATTTTACCGCTCCTACGGGTTGTTATCGAGTTCACATGATTTGATGTATGTCTTCTTACCAGTAAAATATATTTCATGAACTCCTCTAGGATTGAGTTGTGGTTTAGTAGGGAACTTGTTTTTTTCTCTTTCTTTTAACGACTCAGCGACTTGACCAACCTGGGTTTCTAGATTTGAAATAGCTCGAGTGTTTTCCTGCAAAGTTTTACAGTTATCTTCTAGAGTTTGTTAAGCAAATTGCTGAAATTGTAGTAATGTGAGCTAACATAGCAAGAGATTCCTCTAAGCAAGTCTTATTCTTCTCTAAAGGGTTTTGAAACTGTGCTGGACCTAAAGTATTTTTAGTATAGCCAAAACCAGGAGGAATCTGGGTGTTACTAGATTGACCCTGACTCTGGCCCTTAGACCAAGAAAGATTAGGATGGTTTCTCCAACCAAGATTATAGGTTTCTGAATATGGGTCAAACTTCTGAGAATTATCGAATCTAGTGTTATTGTAAATAACATGGGCTTGCTCTTCAACAGTCTGTCCTTCCCAAAAAGTCTTGGGAGTTATTCTACCACTAGTTTGACTCAATTCTAGAGCTTCTAACCTTTTTGATATTACTGCAATTTTGGCATCTGATTCAAAGTTTCCTTCTACCCTATTGACATTTCCTACACATATATAGAAGAATTGTTTTCTGGGGTTCCCTACTATTTTTCCATTGCTAGGTTTTCTCGGAGATTTCATTCTAAAATGTCGTTGCACCATCTATAGTTTTGTGTTTGGTAGGTCTAGAAATAGTAACTACAATAACAACTGCAAGTGCACAGTGTCCTAATGTAACACAGGGCAATCACGGGTTGATCCTCAGGGACAAGGTGGGTGTAAAGTTGATTCCAAAGTCTTACTACTACTGATTTCTAACAAGGAGTAACCAAAAAGGAGGTTGGTTGTCGATACGACTAGATGATTAACATGGTTTTAAAATAATCAACAACTGCAAAAGCCAAAATACTATAAACAAGCAGATAACTAGGGTGTTAGGGAAATTGAATCCACCGCTTAACCTATACTAAGTTAATTCAGTCTTAATACTACTCTTGTCCCTTGTATGGACACCGGTGAACTTCTAGGCTCTGCCGACTATCCAGATAGCAGTGAAGATTCTAGTCTGGTGCACATCAAAGGGTAGTTTCAGGAGGATGGTTTGGTGTCACTAAGATAATTACCTAATCCTAGTATTAGTTGTCCTCTCACAAAACAACTAACCGCAGATCAATCACTTAGATGATTAAACAATCCTGAAATGGATATTCTAATTGCAACTAGGGTGTCCCTCCGAAGTACTAACTGTCTGATTAAAGCACAACTAGTCAAAGGATTGAACATCAATCAGTTAAACACGAGTTACAGCACAATCAACATAGTGTTGTTCTAACTACAATGGATACATGACATACACTGTAAGAGCAAAATGTTGAAGTGCTCAGATTATATTTATCCAAAACATTATAGCACAACAAGAGCAATATCAAAACTTGAATTAAACTTAGCAATATATTAATGGTTTCATCTAAATCCTAACTATGAAATAAGAACATCATGAAGATAATGAAATCAACCTAAACTACTGCTTGGTGCGCCGGCTACTCCGGGCATGATTTTTACATCACAATCTCCTCCCCATTTATACACAAAAATCTCTCAATCATTTGAATTCGAAAATTAGAGAACACCCACTCACCCAAAACGCGTTTTATGACAAACCCCTTTTGCAATTCAACTTTGCAACTCTTTGATTTGATGTTCTCCAGCTGTTGAAGCTAACCCTAATCGTATCTCTCTAAACCATAGCTTCTAGGGTTACTATTATTGATAAGAGAAAAGATAAGATTGAGAGAGATAGAGATTAAGAGTCTAATTGCATAGGGTGGCTGATAGAGTGGTTGTTCTCAGAGGTTGTCGGGGATGGAAGTGTTTGATGGAAGGATGGTGAAGTGAAGGTTCTACAGATCCTGTAGGGAAGAGAAACGAAATGGAGGTGGTGTTTGGTTTCTGCTCGAGTAGGGGAAGAAATGGTAGGTGCTAGGGTGTTTGGCGGATGTAGCAATTGTTGATGTACCGCATGGATATGTTGTTGGATGTTAGGAAGCTATATCAAATCTGATGGCTCAGACATGGCAACGGGTTTGAGTCTTGGAACTTGGGTTTTATCACTTCTAGGCTCATGTCTTCTTCAAAGATAAAAATCTCAAGCCCACTTCTAATTTTAGGTCTTGCAAACAACATTCTTCACTTGCGGATGAGGTGCAATCAACATTCTTTACTGCCTTCTAACGGGAGCTTTGTTGTCTCTCTTCCATTGTCACCAATTTTCTGCTCTTTTGGCTTCTTTATTCATCTAAGCTTTATTTAGTACCTAAGAACACAAAGTTAATTAGTAAGAGTATTTATTCTTGAAAACAATGAAAATACAGAATCTGGGGTAATATATCATTTTAAAGCGCAAAAGATGAGTTAATTGCCAATAAAAAGGTGTAGAAATATGCAATATTAGGCACTCATCAAATACCCCCAAACCTGAATTTTACTTGTCCTCAAGTGAAACAGAAATTAAGAAATCCTAACTATACCACTGTCGTTGGTCTCTCGAATGCATTTAGCGAATGTAATAAGCCTTTAAACCCCTAGGTGTCCCTAGTGGACGAGTTGTAGTCTCGTGGGGGTTTACCAGAGGTGTACCCACAAAACCTTCTCCAACTTTAGAGTGTACCAGAGTCCCAAGCATCCAAGGATCTATGAGGACATAGAGTTTCTGCATGCTAGTAATAAGAAGTTAGAAAAACCAAAGAACGCATTCTCATCCTTAAGAGTTGAGCGAGAAATAACCACACCATATGAAAGAATTCGGGCTCGAGAGTGATCACAAGCCTCGACTTCTGCCTCACCAATAGGGTTTTATGATCATTGCACTCAAAAAGACCGCTTTTTTAGTCTCTCATGTGTGCAGGCAGGAATAAAGAGAGAAATCCTGCACACGTTGAATGGTGGGAAGGAGAACCTTCCGGGCTAATTTCTGGAGACTCCACAAAATTATGGGAATAAGAATCTTTTCTTGATGATCTCTAAGAAAGGAAATCAACCATTAGTAAGGATGTGAGTACTCACTTACCTTCACATCCGATCGGTAATCAACACCACTCTCACAGCATCCATAGAAGCGTCTCCGTCTTTAGTCTTCGGTCTTCAACTGTTGATGATGAACTTCTGAAATTCGTAGAACCTTGACAATTTCTGATTCTTCTCTTCAATTTCCATGTTGATTGAATTTTCCTCTTATTTTTCTTCTTTACCATGGTGTTTATTAAACAAAAATAAAAATAAACTACAATAATAGAGTTTTTTTTTTTTAAAATAAATTAAGATGATAAACTGAAAATAACAAAATAAATAATGAAACTACTAAAGCCATGGATGAAGGACTTTATCAGTTAATTTTTCACAACATGTATTGTCTTGATTTTATGAACTTCACTATTTCTCATATTTTTCTGTTTTCTTTGCTCTTGTAAGATAAGTCTTCACTTGTGTATAAAATTATGCTTTTTGTACTGTATCTTCACTTTTGAGTAAGACTTTTTACTTTTCCTTGAGCTGTTGCATGTAAACCTTGGACTATTTCAACTTTCTTCAAATATTCTGATGTTGCGCTACTTGTTGATGATGATGTGTTTCTATGGATCTGTTTGATGTTGCCGAGAGAGAGAGAGAGAATGGTGCTAACTGCAAATCGAACTACAAGAATGAGTTTTCATCTTTGTCATCCTCATGATTGACAAAATTAGCACTCAAGAGATCAAAAATAGTGCTGAAAGTGGTGAGAAGTTGGGTAGCTCACCATTCCTACCCGGATTTGACGTACGGTGACACACTCTAAAAGGACTTTTTAGATAGTCACAAAAATTAAAGGTTGGTGCCTCGCTTGATGTAAAAATGGGTAGTATCCACTATAGGTGATCACAACTCTAATACCAAATCACTTTGTTGCACCTAATTCGCCCACCGGCATGGTTAAATCCAACTTTAACGCTCAGACAAACAAGAAACCCGATTGTGTTCTCTAGTACTTCCAGGTTCAGTTATTTCGGTCAGACTCTCTATGTAAACATAGCTAGAAGCATGCTAGTAACTCTAAAATCTTTATAAGTTGGAGGTTTTATGCAAATATTTACAAAAAAATTGAAAATTTTATCTAAAAAGTGCAAAGAAAAGACTAAAAACAAACAAGTGAAAAGAAAAGACTAAAAAATCTAAATGCAAAATACTCCCCCACACTAAATCTAACATTGTCCTCAATGTTTCAAAATATGATCAAAATTATAACAGCACACATACCATGAGAACCATACTGAATAGAGAAAAGGGAAGAGATTACCAGAAGCTGGTGAAAGAAAGAACTGAACTCCATTATTCACGCCTAGAATCCAACAGAAACTCAGTTGATGTCACATTGGATTAACACACATATATACAAGAAAAAGCTAGAAAATATAATTACCTCCTGGATTGTATACAAGAAAAAAATTCACCATAAACCAACAATCTAAAGAGTTGAGGATCAACCCAAAAGACGGCATGTAAAGATCTTAATAGCATCACACAATTATAACATGATAGGATTTTAAGTGAGACTGCCAGAAAAAATGAGTTACCCCCAAAACCTGGATTTTTCAACAGATACGCTTTTGTACACAAAATCTTGCAATTTTAGGGGTTCATCATGCACAAGGTCTAATTCGAAATGGACTTTGTCAGGGTAGGGGAGAGATACACATTCCAACTGTGGCCCCTTAAAGACATTATACTTAGATGCAAAATAGTCCAAGAGGACTTGGGAGGAACACAGTTCCAATCCTAGATTAGGTACTCTCAGAAAAGTCGGTTTTACAGTCTCTTTACAGGCAGATTCTAGGCTGGGTGGAAGAGTATCGGCCTGTGACTTAGGCAGGAAAGTAGACACATTTAAGTTTTTTTCATGTTTAAGATCATTAGTACCATCACACACTCTCCCTAAGTCATAAACAGGTAAATCATGTTCACTATCAAAGAACAAAACATCAAATCCCACTTCAGAATCATGATCGTCATCCAAAACCTTTGTGTCATGCATAAGAGAATCAGAAGAAGCAACATACTGTGTTCTAGGCAGGGAATCATACACATCAAATTTATTTTCATGCATAAGAACAAGTGTCAACAGAATATTCAACCTTACCTAAGTCAGTCACAAGTTGTCTTTCATGCTTTCGTTCACAAAACAATTGCACAAGACCCAAATCAGCATCAACATCACATGTATATGCATATTGAATACTAGAAGAAACATTATTCATGAAGGTCGAGGAAGAGAATCCTAATGTCTCTGAACCCAAAGGTTCCACAATATTTTCAAAATAAACATGTTCTTCTAACATAACATCATCATCATCATCATAAAAGGAATGCAATGCCCTATTCACGATCATAGGGTCTCTAGTCCACTCATTTGCCTCTAGATTAGGTTCATATTATGTTAGAACATTGCTCGGTCGAACTCGCAAGCGTTGCTATCTCAAGCTTGTTGTCAAGTTTAGTTGCAAAAACTATAAGTCTTGATTTCTAGTCTACTTATAGCTAAGTCTCGGACTAGGATAGAAAGTGTAGTTGAGCTCTAGACTCCACGGCGTTCATCATGCAAAGACGAAGAATTACTCAAGGAACTGGTGGATCTTCATCTACAAAAAGGTATCTGGAGACTTGAACTTATCTATCACTCAAAAGTCTATCTACTTTATCTTCAATCTTGAGACAAAAGTCGTATTGCTATATAGACTTCAATTATACACATTTGCTATTTCGAGCCGAATTTATCTTGCCTATCTATTTCTCGAAATATGTGTTGGTAAGCTTTCTCTTTGGCCAAGTTCATCTTTACAAGTGACGAAATTCATGTTGATTATTTCAATATCTTGAAAATTACTTTGATGAAAAATAGTGTGTGAATAACCTCTATTTAACATCCTCTAAGAATGTTTCAATGATTGAAATTAAGAGTTTAGAACATGTAACCATCTTTGGATATAAGCATATAATGTGTTCGCGCATTAGTGTATAAGTCCAAAACTTGTGTGTGTGTACTAAATGGTTAATAGAGACTGGGTAAATATGCGTACCCGTATGCATACTGGCGGACGTTCACGACCGTGAATTTCTGCTGAGTTTGGAAATCAAAACCAACTCAATCCGGTTACCTAAGTATGCGTACCCGTACTCATACTGGCGGAAAGTTCACGTCCGTGAATTTCTGCTGAGTTTGGAAACCAAAATAAACTCAAATCCGGTTATTTAAGTACGCATACCCGTACGCATACTTAAGTGTGTTACTTTCTAAAATTTGTTTGTTCATGAACAAAAACATTTATATAAAAAGGAATGCAATTTGCAAACCGTGGCGATAATGTTCATGAATCGATTCGAGTGAATCAAAACCGATTTTGCTTCGATTGTGTCTTGTATACTTCTATAAGATCTAAGCAATTGAACAACTCTCGAACTAGTTCATTTGAGTCATTTGGATTAGTTATGGTGAAGATGAATAAGGTTGATATGAAAGTGCTCATATGGCTAACCATTGGTTAACTACTGTTGAACCAACTAGGTGTACACGTTTAGGTACGGTTACTCAAACCTAAATTACATATATTTCATTTGTGTATAACAAGCTAAGTTCGATCTAATGGTTGAAAGATATGAGCTTGAATCTAATCAGGTTTTCATCTAACGGTGAATATTGAATGCTTATTTACCAAGGTAACTTAGATTGCAAACCCTGATTTGGAGACTATATAAAAGAGAACTCTAGCAAATGGGAAACCTAATCCCCACACCTCCTGTGTGATACTAGTTGTATAAGCTAGAGTCGATTCTCCTTTAACCTTAGGTTTCTACCGAGACCCTGTAGGTTAACGACTTAAATACTTCATTGGGATTATGAAGCCAGACCCAACTTTTTTTTCTCTGTAGTTGCGTGATCTAATCTTGCTTTTTCTATCGTGATTGAGTGCAATCGTAAGATTGGCTTGAGATTAATTTCTCTGATAGGCAAGATAGAAAAGTAGTCACAAACATCTTCGTCTCATCGTTTGTGATTTCGCAATTTCTTGTTTCGCTAGTCAATTAAGATTATTATGAGGTGATTGATAATTCTAGACTGTTCTTCGAAATATAAGTCCGGGTTATTGATTGGTTCCTGTTCACCTTGATTTATCAAAAGACGGAACAAAACTCGTAGGTATTTCTGTGGGATACCGATTTATCTATTACTGTATACTTTTCTGTGTGATACAGATTTGTTTATTAAAGTCTTCGACTTTGGGTCGTAGCAACTCTTAGTTGTGGGTAAGATCAGCTAAGGGAATCAAGTGCGTAGTATCCTGCTGGGAACAGAGACGTAAGGAGCTCAACTATACCTTGAACCAGTGTTAGATTGATTGGGGTTCAACTACAATCCAGACTGAAGTTAGTTTGTAGTAGGCTAGTGTCTGTAGCGGCTTTATAAGGTGTGGTGTTTAATCTGGACTAGGTCCCGGGGTTTTTCTGCATTTGCGGTTTCCTCGTTAACAAAACTTCTGGTGTCTGTGTTTTTTCTTTTCCGCATTATATTTTGTTATATAATTGAAACATCACAGGTTGTGCGTTTGAATCGATCAATTGGTAAATCCAACCTTTGGTTGTTGATTGAAATTGATTGATCCTTGAACATTGGTCTTTGGTACCGTTCAAGTTTATTTCTCTTGTATTCAATCAGACTCGCAGATTTCTATTTGTTTGAGTTGGGATTGAATCGAGAAATTGAGATATAACTCTTTGTTATACCTTTTATTAAGATTGAGTCTGACTGTCTAGTTGATTCTCTTTAAAGTATATTGGAGTTAGTCTATACAGATTGCTAAGCGAAATATATGGTGAGGTTGTTAGACCCACGCTTTTTCAATTGTTATCAGAGCAGGCAAACACGTTAAAGACCTTATAAGTCTGTGTTTGTAAGCGATCTGACTCTATGGACAGAAGTGTTATCTCTATAAACGTACCACCATTCTTCGATGGCTCAAATTACTTGTGGTGGAAAATTGCTATGCGTGCTTTTCTTCAAGCGCGTAATTTTCAATCATGGGTTTATGTAGTTAATGGCTATGATGCTCCCGTTGTGGCAGTATGAGATGCAACCGTACCTAAAGATATTGGTGCATATGACGCTGCTGAGATACTTGTTGCAAAACAAAATTCCGACGGTTTGAATGCCATCATACATGCCATTACCCTAGATCTTCAGCACCATGTGACTATGTGCACTCGTTCTAAAGATGCTTGGGATATCTTAGAAACCGTGTTTGAAGGGAATACCAGTAAAAAGGAAGCCAGGCTTCAAAACCTAAATTCCGATTGGGAAAACCTTCGTATGGCAGATAAAGATTCATTTGATGAGTTTAATCACAAAGTGTCTGAAATTTTTAATGCATCCTTTGCTTTGGGTAAGACTATTCCTGAAAAGGACATTGTGATGAAAATTCTCAGATCGCTGCCATCTAGATACGATTCTAAGAAGCATGCCATCGTTGAAGGAAATAACCTTGATGCTCTCTCTAGAAATACGTTGGTTGGGAAGCTAAAGATCTTTGATCATGAGCACACATCCAAAACCGGGAAGGATGTTGCCTTTAAAGCACTAAAGAACACTAAATTACTTGATAAAAGTAAAAGTGCTTGCATTTCTGAGGATGATCTTTCTGAGGCTAATTCATCAGATGAAGATCTTGACAAGTCAGTCTCGTTGATCACAAGACAGTTTAGAGATCTTCTATTGAAGAGAAGTAAACGGTTCTCCAGAGACAAACCCAGATCGTCAGTTAAACCTCACAATCGCATTCCTCCTAAAAACAGGGATGCTGACGAGGCTGATGACGAGGATATGCCACAGTGCTTTAAGTGTAAAGGTTTTGGTCATTTTGCAAATGAGTGTCCAAATCGAAAGAAATACACTGGAAACAAAGGTCTTGCTGCAACTCTTGATGAAATGTCTGATAACTATGATTCTAATTAAGACGAAAAGTCAAGTGTTGCACTTCTTTGTGAAAATATTGATTTTGATAATTGTAGCAATACATACATCAATCTTGATATTATTTCAGAAGAGAACTCAACCAATCTGGAAGAAAAAACTGACATTTCCGTTTGAAACTCTCTGTCTAATTTTTCAGGCTCTACTATGTGTCTAGCAGCTTGCACATCTCGGGTACCTGAATCATATTCCAAGTTAACATGCTCATATTTTTCGCTCAAGGGCCATGAACTGTCAAAGTGTCTCAAGTAGAAACACAAACTGAGGCATGCCAACAAAATTCAACGAAGAGCAAATCGATTAGCAAACAAGCTCAAACTTGTTCAAAAAACCGCAGAGGTATGTAAGATTTTATCTTCGTCAAAGAAGTTAGTTTCCAAGGATTTTTCAAGACCACTAGAGAAAAGAGTATGGTCTAAACATTTTGATAGACAGGGTTCAATGAATTCCGTTCAAAGAGGTCATGGTGGACAGATTGTTGTTCACCGCAGCACAACTTGATTGTGTTGTTTAGTGCGTCTTGTCTCATGTGCCTGATCAAAAGAGACAAGATTGTGCACACCTCGGATTTTAGGAAAAGAATGTTTTTGTTTTCTCTCTTTTCTTAGCTTTAATGTGTTTTGAAAGTTTGGAATTCATGCCGCCTTTCATATCTAATTGATATTGGAAAGGACTTTCATGTTTAATCAATAAAAAGAGGGTTAAAATTGACAATTCTGCCTTTTATAGGGTATGAGTTGCGCGTACGTGAATCCTTTAAGTGTATTAAAGTTTCGTAACCCTACATTCCTTTTTCCTTCCCTGAAACTCTTTATATCTTAAGACTGCTTGTTGAGACTTAAGTTGTGATTTCCTCCCACAAACCCGTACGCATATGGATACTCCAAGCATCATGTCTTCTGATGGAAAAGATGTTAATATGATTGTTAAGCCATTAATCATGAAGGAAAAAGAAAGATCTCCGTTACCTCCAACTTTGAAAAGAAAAAGAAGGAATGTGAGGAAGCCAAGAGTTGTTCCTTCAAATTCTCAGAAGTTTTCGGATGTTCTTGAAGAGTTGAAGGAAACAAGGAAGGAGATTCAACAAATAAAGGCTATTGTTATGATAACTCTTGAAATTCAGAAGGCCCTAGTTCAACATCATCAACCTAGAAGGTTTGTTGGAATTGACTCCTATCTTCACGAACCGTATGTCCCAATAGTTGTTGACGACAAGGAGTTCGGGGACGATAAAGAATTTTTTAGAGGTATTAATGTCTAGGAAAGCTTCTTATGAGAATTTTATTCTTGTGTTTTTATGAAGAATAACTAGAGTTTGGAATAGCCATTATTGTGATTACACATGGCTATGTCCAACGTTTTCATCTTCAATGTTTTTAGATTTATTTATTTAAATTATAAAGTTTGTTTGGAAGATGATTTTGCAGTATTAATCTTTATGGTTTTATATATTGCAATTTGTTATCGGATATGTGTGTTTGCGTCCGTGAACTATGATTGTCCCATACATGGTCAAAATTTAAGTCTTTCGTACGTCGATATGCAAGTATTGATAAAAGAATGAATGAACTTTTGACACAAACAAAAGATAAGCCTTTTATGTCATTATGCAAATATTGATGAAGAAAGGATGAGCTTTTGGTTACAAAGATTAAGTCTATTATATGTCATTGTGCAAATAGTGATGAAAGATAGAATGAATCTTTGTTTATTCCGCAGTATTGATCTTCCCTGATCCATATTTTATGTATATACTGTGCGGTTCCGTAAGTTTTCTTATGTTGAGCATTTTCCAATTAGATTAATCATGGGTTCTCTTGTGGTTAATTTAGTTGAGTATTCCGGTTGAATTAATCATGGGTTCACTTTGTTAATTCAATTGAGTATTTTGGATACAAATTCATATTTTTATGAGATTTGTTAATGTCCAAAGAAATCCTTCTTTTCTTGTGAAAGTAAGGTCGCTCTTGTTGTTCTTTCGGGAATGACGTTATATGGGGGAGAGTTCTTAATTTAACTTGTGCTTAATTGCCAAATCTTTGTGGGGACTGTGGCTGTGGAATATTATAGGGGTTATTTTGTATCTTTATAAACTCCTTGATGAATGCATTTAGTTTTGGATATATGATTGCACCTAAAAAGTTGATATGTGCTTTCTTTTGGTCATGAAGTTTATCTATGGATATTTCATTAGGATCCCACTAGTTTTCGTGCCTTTGCCAATTTTATTTACAAAAAAGGGGAGAATTAATGTGTAGTTCACACTACAAATACATATGGTTTTCGGATCATTATGTAAGGGGGAGTGGTTTTCATGTGAGATGAAGTATTGACTAAGGGGGAGTGATACATATCACCATAGTATTGTTGTCAAAGTTGTGATATAATTGAACTTTGATGATGTGTAATAATACTATGACACTGTGTAACAATGATTGTAAGCTTTTGTTTTCTCATTGTTATGGCTACGGATCTTCAACAACGGTGATGCTGATTTGAATATCTTTGGAATCATTGGAGTACTTGGAAGTGACGAAGATTTCGAGTAATGTTGAAAAACCAAGGAGATCATGCATGTGGAAGAGAAGCTGCAAAGTTTATTTATTTTGTATTCCATATGTATTGATAGTTTTTTCACTAAAATTGACAAAGGAGGAGATTGTTAGAGCATTGCTCGGTCGAACTCGCCAGCGTTGCTATCTCAAGCTTGTTGTCAAGTTTAGTTTCCAAAACTATAAGTCTTGATTTCTAGTCTACTTATAGCTAAGTCTCGGACTAGGAAAGAATGTGTAGTTGAGCTCTAGACTCCACGTCGTTTATCATGCAAAGACGAAGAACTACTCAAGGAACTGGTGGATCTTCATCGACAAAAAGGTATGTGGAGACTTGAACTTATCTATCACTCAAAAGTCTATCTACTCTATCTCCTATCTTGAGACAAAAGTCGTGAAAAGACGACGGTACCCAAATATACCTCAATCTAAAACTTTTCCACCTATAAGTCCTTTTCTAAAAGTGATTGTCTATGGACTAAGTCAACACAATACAACTAATCAGTTCACACTTCGTGTGATCGTCTATGGATACGAGATCGAGACAATACAACAATGAAGTATGTTTACTTGATAATAGGCTCGGACTTAACCAAACTCTAGGGATTATCTATCAAGTAAAATAGGAATTAACGTTTATGCGATTTACTTTAAATTATAATAAACACAATTATAATTTCGGAAAATAAAAGTAAATGACACAGCAAGATTTTGTTAACGAGGAAACCGCAAATGAAGAAAAACCCCGGGACCTAGTCCAGAATTAAATACTCTCAGAATTAAGCCGTTATACAAAATCAAACCAACTTCGTATAGTTGAGACCAAGCAACTAAACCTATAGTTCACCTAGTTTCCTCAATATCCCTGCGCCTCCAACTTGCAGTAAGTCATGCACTTGGAACAATTCCTTTGGTTCGTATTCCAAACAGTAAAAGACCAACAAATCTGTTCAGTAACAACTCTTTTCAAACAAAGTGATATGAGTTTTACAAAGGCTCTTCCGTTTAACCAATAAACTCCTTTGTCGGGTCCTTAAATCAATCTCTTAACAACTACCGAAGTAATTGTTAGACTATGCAATACATACTATTAATCACAAAGAAGTGTATTGATGCCGATCTACTCAACTAATCAATCTAATCTATCACAAGCATAAACCGATTATAGTTGGATCCCTTTCCAGCCGAAACAAGTATTGTGCACACCAAGGATTATGAACCCAAAAAGTCTTCTTGTCTTCAAATCTTCTTTGATCTTCAATCAGCACCTGCACACAATCAACTTGAATCTCTTGTGATCAATCACATACAGAACGAAGTCTGTTAATGTTGGATTATCACAAGACGTCTTTAGATCTAAAAACAGTCTAAAGATCCTTGTCGAAACTTCGATCTAGTTTGAGTGAATCTTATATAAGAAGAGAAGATTCTCAAGCATAAACAAACTAGGTGCAATCAAAGTTCAACCACCGTTAGTCAATCAAATCAATCGAAAACTAAAATAAACTGCAATTATCTAGTTTCCCACCGACGGTACTAATAGAGCTTCTCAATCCCAAAGAAGTCTTTAAACTGAGCGGCCGTAAGAGATTTTGCCTAATTAGGTTACTTTCCTCTCCGAATAGGCGGCTCCACCAATAACAACACAACTGAGGTAGTTTTGCTAGATCTGAGGATTAGTTTGCTAGGAATGCAAACTTAAGTATTTATAGACAAGGAAGTTTGGACACCAAGGAATTTCCAAAACCGAATATTCTCAAAGATATGCAATAAACACAAAATCGGTTTTCATAACTCCTGGAAATGCACTGTCCAAATATTGACCGAAATCCCAATAGAAAAATCTATAATCAGTAAATGCACATTACTAATTATTATTTTATAAAGATATGCATTTAATTGCTGGAAATTAAATAGCATACAAAAACTAAGAAACCTTAATTAAAAGATTCTCAATTTATTTCGATCCTGGGATTCTCCTTTAGCTATTAAGGAATATCATTGAATAATTAATGATAAGAGTTACTGCACATGTTCAAAGTATGTCGACATCTTTACTTTGCAAGTCTTTTTTCATACTTACAATCTTGGAAACGATTTTCCACACTTCCAAATCAAATCACCAATCATGGGTTTCACGGTTCTAACAAAAACAAGTTCGTTTCTACCTCTATGTGAGTACTGTGCATAGTCACACTAGTTACAAAAATTCGGTTGACCAGGTACTAGGATCGGTTCCCCATAACTTATGGTAACTACCTGTATTTGGTTGCACATGTCCATAGGATCGGTTCCCCCAAAACTACAAACTTGTTGCACATGTTCATAGGATCGGTTCCTCTATCTACTAAAAACGTGCTGCACCTCTTACAAGTATCGATTCCCCTCTTGTAAATTTGTTGCACCTCTTACTAGGATCGGTTCCCCGATTGCTAGATAAAAGTTGCTATTTACAAAGCATCGATCATACCATCTTGAGTGATTACTTAAGATCGGCTTCACTAATAAAAGTCATACCAATACATAAGTCAGGCCTTGTGAATAGTTTTACCAAGATACATAAACAAGTTTATGAGCGGTTATACTAAACACACATATTGGTAATTCAAAATAGATTTGCAATGAATAACAATACCAATAAGCCTAGCGATTTCCCTTTCGATTCACAAAACGAGTTTATGAACTTACTTCCTTTAAACGAATGTAAAACATTGTTTCCTAGGATGAAATCTTCACTCATACCCATACATAATCACAATAGCATTCATACGATTATGTCGATATCTTATATACAAAGTTTAATGGTTAAGCAATAATCCTCGTATTGTATTCCTTAATACTATGTCTAACTAGAGTATCATACACAGTTTCTCAGTTATGTTTTCAATATGCACGACTTGAAAGATACGTTAGGGAATGTAAAAGTTCAAGTCAAATATTACTAACCTCAAGAAGAAGGATGATGTTGTCGTTGTAGCTCCATACTTCTTCACATTCTTCAAGTCTTCATGTAATACTTGTAAGTCTCATATCCTAATACTTTCAAGTTAACCTATACAAAGTTTACTCTAGTATATAATCAAGCGACTCTTTAAATGAGTTTTGTTTCACTAAAATATGACAACCAAACTTGACATACCAATGCTTGGTGGGTTCAACCGAGCTATGCTCTAACAATCTCCCCATTTGTCAATTTTAGTGACAAAACTCTTACATCATATGGATAAACAAATTACAAAAATTCATTATACACATACGCTTGATTCCAAGTTCAAAAGCACAAAACCTGCAATAAATTCAATCCTCAAATGCCGCTGCTGACATTATAATAACAAAGCTAATACTCCCCCTAAAGGTAAGATAGGTAGATTTTCAATCCGCACGTCTTTGTTATTTTCATGTAGTTCCTCATAACTACGTATCATATGATATGTGACTCCCCCTTAGTCTATGCTTTCACTCTTTTCATTAGAATAAACGTTTTAGCACAAATGTCCTTTCCCTTAGTGATACCAACTCACAACAAGTCAATATCACTTGTTTACTCCATATATTTCTCCCCCTTTTTGTCACAAAATGACAAAGAAACGAAAAAATAAAGGACAAACCGAAAGGATCTTACAAATCTCACAAAGAGAATTTGCAAACCTATAAGAGTTGAGCATGAGGGTTTTACACACAATTTTAGATAACCAATATCAAAACCGAAACTACAAGTAATGTGGTTTTAACATGTTATCTAGTAAAAAATTGGCCGAAGCAATTTTACCTAATAGTTTAGCAACTCAAAAATCGACTAATCACCTTAGTTCTTTTGCTAAACCGATTGCACAAGTACAATCGCTTGTTCGATAAGACCAAAATAAAGATCAGAATTAACTTTATTTTTCTCATCAGGCTCTAATTATTCTCAATAATAACTTAGACCTTTCACTTTTAAACAAGACAAATACTAGGTTAGTTAACTAATAATTCTTGTTAAGGCATTCGGTTAGACTTGAATAACCGAAACCTCCACATTTGATAAGTCTAACTAAGATTCGAAAAACTTAGTTTCTCTTATCCGGAAATCACTTGGACTAAAAAAATGATCCCGAAACACTTTTGTTAAGCCATAAACAATCCATACAAACCAAATAAATCAACTTGCATAATTATTTATCTTAAACGGAAGCAATTGAAACAAACATAGACATTATAGCACCGCAATTGCACCGAAATTTTGTAAGCCTAAACAATTGATACCAAACAATAACGAAAGATAACAATAGTTTTTCTTAACCGGAAACAATTGAATCACAATCAAACATCCATACACAAATAATGGAATAAACATCAATTGTACCGAAATTTTGTTAAGCAAAAGCAATAAATATTATGCAATAAAATCAGGCTTTTCTTAAACAGGAAAACAATTAACTAACAAGATTGTTACCTCAATTTCCGCATACTCTTCTCCCCTTAAGATATGTCATTAAGCGCAAGTTCACTTAGAACTCTCCCCCATTGAAGTTGTCATCCTCCCGCCAAAACAAAAGAACAACAACAAAGAGCAACCTTTACCAGAGAAAGGTTAAAAATCGGTTTTAACTATTGCAATGCAAAAGTTGAAACCTCGAAACACAAGGTACTAATGTACCTTGACAATGCCAATGGACTTCCTTAGATTTTCGA
Organism: Papaver atlanticum; assembly: GCA_023531105.1. NCBI lineage: Eukaryota > Viridiplantae > Streptophyta > Magnoliopsida > Ranunculales > Papaveraceae > Papaver > Papaver atlanticum. The sequence goes on along the minus strand of JAJJMB010010045.1, from coordinate 6,799,717 downwards.
AAGTTGCCCTATCTAAGGGTTTAGTGAGAATATGAGCAAGCTGACGCTTAGATGGCACATATTCTAATTTGATAACTCCATTCTCATATAATTCTCTAATAAAGTGATATATAATATCTATATGTTTAGTACGAGAATGTTCAACTAGATTTTCAGTCAAGCGGATAGCACTTGAGTTATCACACCGGATGCTCATAGTTGAAATATTTATTCCACAGTCAATGAGCATTTGTTTCATCCACAAAAGTTGAGTACAGCATGTACCAGCAGCAATAAATTCTGCTTCACATGTCGACAAAGACTGTGAATTTTGTTTCTTGCTATGCCAGGCTACAAGATTTTGCCCAACATAGAAGTATCCTCCAGAGGTGCTTTTTCGGTCTTCTACACATCCTGCGCAATCAGCATCTGAGTAGGCAACGAGATTGTTGTTTGTATCCAGAAAATATGATAAACCATAATCCAGGGTGCCATTAACGTATCGTATGATTCGTTTTACATCTTTTAGATGTGATTCTCTGGGATCTGCTTGAAATCTTTCACAACATCCTACACTAAAAGCAATGTATGGTCTTGTTGCAGTCAAGTAAAGCAAGCTTCCTATCATAGATCTGTATAATTTTTGATCTACTGATTTTTCTCCTGGATTTGATTGAAGTTTTCCGGTAGTTGGCATTAGTGTCGCCATAGGTGTTTCACTTTTTAATTCGAATTTTTCAACCAAATTCCTTGCATATTTTTCTTGAGAAAGAAGAATATTGTCTTTTTGTTGTTGTATTTGCAAACCAAGAAAATATGATAATTCTCCAACATTACTCATTTCGAATTCTCCACTCATAAGATTCAGAAATTCATCTATTTTAGATTTTGAGGTGGATCTGTAGATGATTTCATCTACATATATCTGAGCTACAAGAACATTTTTTCCATTCCATTTGGTGAAAAGTGTCTTATCAGCACCTCCTCTAGAGAATCCTTTTTGAAGTAAGAAGGATGTTAGCTTATCATACCAGGCTCTTGGAGCTTGTTTTAGACCATACAAGCCCTTTTTGAGTTTAAAGACATGATCAGGAAATAATGGATCTTCGAACCCTTTGGGTTGAGCAACAAATACCTCTTCTTTTAGATCTCCATTAAGAAATGCAGATTTAATATCCATTTGATAGAGTTTAATCTTAAGATGGCAAGCATAAGCAAGTAGTAATCTAATAGATTCTAAACGAGCAACAGGAGCAAAGGTTTCATCAATGTCAATACCTTCAATTTGAGAATATCCTTGAGCAACGAGTCTGGCTTTGTTTCTGACAATTGTTCCGAATTCGTCTGACTTGTTCTTGTAGATCCAGTTTATTCCGACAATGTTTACTCCTGTTGGCTTAGGCACAAGCTCCCATACTTCTTGTCTTTTAAACTAATTAAGTTCTTCATGCATTGAGTTTACCCAGGCAGGTTCGCTGAGAGCTTCTTCAATATTTTTCGGTTCTATTGAAGATAGAAAGCATATGTATTGACAGACATTTTGAAGTTCTCTTCGAGTCATAACTCTAGCATTGGCATCTCCAATGATATCTTCAAACGAATGTCTTTGATGTACCCACTTAGCAGGTTTTTGGACAATGTTTTCGGTATCATTGGGTTGTTCAATAATACTTTCATTATCATTGGTGTCACTAACTAGAGGAACAATTGATGGTTCTTTTTCAGTTTATTTTTCTTTGATGACAGTTTCAGAGGGAGGTAGTTCTGAAATGTGATTGTCTTGACTGAAATCGCTAATGTCATCAATAACTACGTTAATTGATTCCATCATGACTTTTGTCCTCAGGTTATATACCCGGAAAGCACGGCTATCAGAAGCATAGCCTAGGAAGATTCCTTCATCACTTTTGGAATCAAACTTTCCTCTATGTTCTCTGTCTTTGAGAATACAGCATTTGCTTCCGAAAACCCTTAAATAGCTTAGATTGGGTTTTCTTCCATACCATAACTCATAAGGAGTATTAAGAGTTTTAGATCTTAAATAGACCCTATTTATAAGGTAACATGCTGTAAATACAGCTTCCCCCAGAAAGTTAACGTAGGTTTTTATTGTGAAGCATTACTCTTTCCATTTCTTGAATATTTCTATTCTTTCTCTCAGCTACACCATTTGCTTGAGGTGTAATAGGGGCAGAGAATTGATGAATAATTTCATTGAAGTATTCATATACTTTTGCATCCTTGAGTTCTGTACCACAATCGCTTCTTATTCTTTTAAGTTTGCGACCTTGCTCATTTTGAATTCTATTCACAATGATTTTGAACTCCTCAAGAGTATCATTCTTGTGTTTCAAGAAGGCAACCCACGTGAAGCGTGTGTAGTCATCTACCATTACTAAAGCATATTTATTTCCTCCAACAGTAGCTTGTTGAATTGGACCAAACAGATCCATATGAATTAGATCGAGAGGAACACGAGTGACTATATCTCGAGAAAGTTTGTGGGGAATTTTTCCTTGCTTACCTTTTTGACAAGCACTACATACACCTTCTACTTTAGTATTTATCTTTGGAACACCTCTGACAAGTTCACGATTAATTAGCTTACCAAGCATTCGGTAGTTAACATGACCAAAACGTTCATGCCATAAATAAGTTGAATCAACCTTAGTCAGGTTACAGTATAAATTTGACTGTATATCGAGTAGATAACAGTTGTTCATACTTCTTCGTCCTCGAAAAATAAATTTTCCAGACTTGTCTTCAATATCACAACCTTTCATATTGAAGATGACTTTATGACCCTTATCACAAATTTGACTAACCGAAAGAAGATTTGCTTTCATTCCTTTAACATAAACAACATCATGAATTTCGGGAATACCTGGAAGCTTGATAGTACCTTTCTTGCTAATTAGACAGCTACTCCCATCTCCAAATGTTACTGATCCTCCCTTGTAGTCTTCAGTCTTTGTGAACCACGAAAGATCACCAGTCATGTTTCTGCTACATCCACTATCTAGAAACCATTGGAAAGGTGAAGTTGTTTTAAGTGCAAATGCTACTAGACATTGTTCACCAGATTTAGGATATCTTGTTAAATCTTTATATAATGCCATAACACGTTTAATCAGATGTTTCGCAAGGCAAATTTTCTGAGTTAAACATTTCCATCCCTTTTTGAAAACAATTTTGGTATGTTCTAGATGTCCAGATGTTGATTTTGAACATTTTTGAGATTCTCCCTTAGTAGGGTTATCTATGTTTTTGACCAGTCCTCTATCAATCATGACATTACTAATTTCGTTAGTAAGCGACTGGTTCTGTTCAACTTGTTTATTTAACATCATGACAAGAGCAGAGTAATACTCTTCAGTGTCCTTTTGAAAATCACTTAAAATCTTTAGAATGTTAACCGAATCGCTCATGGGATTCAATTCTTATAGGTTGGATCGCACCAAACACAGATTGTTAGATCTTTTCGTGTTTGCCTGCTCTGATACCAATTGAAAATACGAGGGTACCCAAATATACCTCAATCTAAAACTTTTCCACCTATAAGTCCTTTTCCGAAAGTGATTGTCTATGGACTAAGTCGACACAATACAACTAATCAGTTCACACTTCGTGTGATCGTCTATGGATACGAGATCGAGACAATACAACAATGAAGTATGTTTACTTGATAATAGGTTCGTACTTAACCAAACTCTAGGGATTGTCTATCAAGTAAAATAGGAATTAACGTTTATGCGATTTACTTTAAATTATAATAAACACAATTATAATTTCGGAAAATAAAAGTAAATGACACAGCAAGATTTTGTTAACGAGGAAACCGCAAATGCAGAAAAACCCCGGGACCTAGTCCAGAATTAAATACTCTCAGAATTAAGCCGTTATACAAAATCAAACCAACTTCGTATAGTTGAGACCAAGCAACTAAACCTATAGTTCACCTAGTTTCCTCAGTATCCCTGCGCCTCCAACTTGCAGTAAGTCATGCACTTTGAACAATTCCTTTGGTTCGTATTCCAAACAGTAAAAGAACAACAAATCTGTTCAGTAACAACTCTTTTCAAACAAAGTGATATGAGTTTTACAAAGGCTCTTCCGTTTAACCAATAAACTCCTTTGTCGGGTCCTTGGATCAATCTCTTAACAACTACCGAAGTAATTGTTAGACTATGCAATCAATACTATTAATCACAAAGAAGTGTATTGATGCCGATCTACTCAACTAATCAATCAAATCTATCACAAGGATAAACCGATTATAGTTGGATCCCTTTCCAGCCGAAACAAGTATTGTGCACACCAAAGATTATGAACCCAAAAAGTCTTCTTGTCTTCAAATCTTCTTTGATCTTCAATCAGCACCTGCACACAATCAACTTGAATTTCTTGTGATCAATCATACATAGAACGGGGTCTGTTAACGTTGGTTTATCACAAGAAGTCTTTAGATCTACAAATAGACTAAATATCCCTGTCGAAACTTCGATCTAGTTTGAGTGAATCTTATATAAGAAGAGAAGATTCTCAAGCATAAACAAACTAGGTGCAATCAAAGTTCAACCACCGTTAGTCAATCAAATCAATCGAAAACTAAAATAAACTACAATTATCTAGTTTCCCACCAATGGTATTAATAGATCTTTTCAATCCAAAAGAAGTCTTTAAACTGAGCGGCCGTAAGAGATTTCGCCTAATTAGGTTACTTTCCTCTCCGAATAGGCGGCTCCACCAGTAACAACACAATTGAGGTAGTTTTGGTGGCTCTGAGGATTATTTTGCTAGGAATGCAAACTTAAGTATTCATAGACAAGGAAGTTTAGACACCAAGAAATTTCCAAAACCGAATGTTCTCAAAGATATGCAATAAACACAAAATCGGTTTTCATAACTCCTGGAAATGCACTGTCCAAATATTGACCGAAATCCCAATAGAAAAATCTATAATCAGTAAATGCACATTACTAAGTATTATTTTATAAAGATATGCATTTAATTGCTGGAAATTAAATAGCATATAAAAACTAAGAATCCTTAATTAAAAGATTCTCAATTTATTTCGATCATGGGATTCTCCTTTAGCTATTAAGGAATATCATTGAATAATTAATGATAAGAGTTACTGCACATGTTCAAAGTATGTCGACATCTTTACTTTGCAAGTCCTTTTTCATACTTTCAATCTTTGAAACGATTTGCCACACTTCCAAACAAGTTTAAAATTAGTTTGTCTTAATTCCAAGAACTATGTGATTGATTATCCTATCAAATCACCAATCATGGGTTTCACGGTTCTACCAAAAACATGTTCGGTTCTACCTCTATGTGAGTATTGTGCATAGTCACACTAGTTACCAAAATTCGGTTGACTAGGTACTAGGATCGGTTCCCCATAACTTATGGTAACTACCTGTATTTGGTTGCACATGTCCATAGGATCGGTTCCCCCAAAACTACAAACTTGTTGCACATGTTAATAGGATCGGTTCCCTCATCTACTAAAAACGTGTTGCACCTCTTACAAGGATCGATTCCCCTCTTGTAAATTTGTTGCACCTCTTACTAGGACCGGTTCCCCAATTGCTAGATAAAAATTGCTATTTACAAGGAATCGATCATACCATCTTGAGTGATTACTTAAGATCAGCTTCACTAATAAAAGTCATACCAATACATAAGTCAGGCCTTGTGAATAGTTTTACCAAGATACATAAACAAGTTTATGAGCGGTTATACTAAACACACATATTGGTAATTCAAAATAGATTTGCAATGAATAACAATACCAATAAGCCTAGCGATTTCCCTTTCGATTCACAAAACGAGTTTATGAACTTACTTCCTTTAAACGAATGTAAAACATTATTTCCTAGGATGAATCTTCACTCATACCTATACATAATCACAATAGCATTCATACGATTATGTTGAAGTCTTATATACAAAGTTTAATGGTTAAGCAATAAATCTCATATTGTATTCATTAATACTATGTCTAACTAGAGTATCATACACAGCTTCTCAGTTATGTTTTCAATATGCACGACTTGAAAGATACGTTAGGGAATGAAACAGTTCAAGTCAAATATTACTAACCTCAAGAGGAAGGATGATATTGTCGTTGTATCTCCATACTTCTTCACATTCTTCAAGTCTTCATGTAATACTTGTAAGTCTCATATCCTAATACTTTCAAGCTAACCTATACAAAGTTAACTCTAGTATATAATCAAGCGACTCTTTAAATGATTTTTGATTCACTAAAATATGACAACCAAACTTGACATACCAACGCTTGGTGGGTTCAACCGAGCTATGCTCTAACAAGTCTTATTGCTATATAGACTTCGATTATACACATTTGCTATTTCGAGCCGAGTTTATCTCGCCTATCTATTTCTCGAAATATGTGTTGGTAAGCTTTTGCTTTGGCCAAGTTCATCTTTACAAGTGACGAAAGTCATGTTGATTATTTCAATATCTTGAAAATTGCTTAGATGAAAAATAGTGTGTGAATAACCTCTATTTAACATCCTCTAAGAATGTTTCAATGATTGAAATAAATAGTTTATAACATGTAACCATCTTTGGATATAAGCATATAATGTGTTCGCACATTAGTGTATAAGTCCAAAACCGATAACCAAATGTATGCATACTTGTGTGTGTACTAAATGGTTGATGGAGACTGGGTAAGTATGCGTACCCATACGCATACTGGAGGAAGTTCACGACCGTGAATTTCTGCTGAGTTTGGAAATCAAAAACAACTCAATTCGGTTACCTAAGTATGCGTACCATACGCATACTGGTAGAAAGTTCACGTCCATGAATTTCTGCTGAGTTTGGAAACCAAAACAAACTCAAATCCGGTTACTTAAGTACGTATACCCGTACGCATACTTAAGTGTGTTACTTTATAAAGTTGGTTTGTTCAAGAACTAAAACATTTATATATTAAGGAATGCAATTTGCAAACCGTGGCGATAATGTTCATGAATCGATTTGAGTGGCGATAATGTTCATGCTTCGATTGTGTCTTGTATACTTCTATAAGATCTAAGAAATTGAACAACTCTCGAACTAGTTCATTTGAGTCATTTGGACTAGTTATGGTGAAGATGAATAAGGTTGATATTAAAGTGCTCATATGGCTAACCATTGGTTAACTACTGTTGAACCAACTAGGTGTACACGTTTAGGTACGGTTACTCAAACCTAAATGATGTATATTTCATTTGTGTATAACAAGCTAAGTTCGATCTAACGGTTGAAAGATATTAGATTGAATCTAATCAGGTTTTCATCTAACGGTGAATATTGAATGCTTTGTTACCAAGGTAACTTAGATTGTAAACCCTGATTTGGAGACTATATAAAGGAGAACTCTAACAACTGGGAAACCTAATCCCCACACCTCCTATGTGATACTAGTTGTATAATCTAGAGTCGATTCTCCTTTAACCTTAGGTTTCTACCGAGACCATGTAGGTTAACCACTTAAAGACTTCATTGGGATTGTGAAGCAAGACCCAACTATTTTCTCTATAGTTGTGTGATCTGATCTTGCTGTTTCTATTTTGATTAAGTGAAATCGTAAGATTGTCTTAAGATTAATTTCTCCGATAGGCAAGATAGAAAAGTAGTCACAAACATCTTCGTCTCATCGTTTGTGATTCCGCAATATCTTGTTTCGCTAGTCGATTAAGATTATTGTGAGGTGATTGATAATTCTAGGCTGTTCTTCGGGAATATAAGTCCGGGTTATTGATTGGTTCCTGATCACCTTGATTTATCAAAAACGGAACCAAACTCGTAGGTATTTCTGTGGGAGATAGATTTATCTATTACTGTAGACTTTTCTGTGTGATACAGATTTGTTTATTAAAGTCTTCGACTTTGGGTAGTAGCAACTCTTAGTTGTGGGTGGGATCAGCTAAGGGAATCAAGTGCGTAGTATCATGCTGGGATCAGAGACGTAAGGAGCGCAACTGTACCTTGAATCAGTGTGAGATTGATTGGGGTTCAACTATAGTCCTGAACGAAGTTAGCTTGTAGTAGGCTAGTGTCTGTAACGGGTTAATACAGTGTGGTGTTCAATCTGGACTAGGTCCCGGGGGTTTTCTGCATTTGCGGTTTCTGATAGACGCATTTATGTGTCTATTTTCATCTCTTTTATGTATAGTGTTAGTACCCATTTTTGTACTAATTTTGGTATTTTATCCCTTGTAGGTGTATTTTGGAGGAATAGGCTTTTGCGGGAAAATTGGCTCGAAAAGTTGCTAAAGGCTCCTGGGAGGACATTTGCTATTCGGACTCTCATTTTGGATAAGGGGTACCCCATTTCCAAGCAGCTGCTAAGCACAGACCGAGACTGGATAGGGGGAGGACAAATTTCTTCACGTTTTCAAAAACAGAAATTTGGCGGGAAAATTTTCAGAAAACAGACGATTTTTTGGATGGATTTTTGATCGATTTTTAGGGAGATTAAAGGGCTGAATTTGATTGGGTTTGTTCCTATGGACATAGCAGGCGAGGTAAGGGTGTTGGAATGGATCCAAAGTGGCTAGAACTCGAATTGGAAGCGAAAAATGGTTAAAATATCACGTTCTATTTTTGGGAAGTTTCTTGGTTTATTTTTTAGAAATTTACGTGAAGAAGAGGAAGGAAACTCTTATTAAGGACTTGTTTCTATCAAGGGAGGAGTTTGGACAATCGAATGCACGTGAAACAGAAGAAGAAAAAGAAATAACTTAACGTGCTGTGGAGGAAAAAACCAAGTTTATTCTCGAATTTTCTTTGCTCTACTATGTATAAAAGGGTTGGTTAGGGTCCTAGGAAGAAGTTAGGGGAAGTTTAGAGCCTTAGAGAAGCTAGAAAAACCATTGGAAGAAATCACGTTTCTGCTGGTGCAAGCCGTGGCCGGAGAAGAAGAAGAACATAAATAGCAGAAAAAGAAAGTCGCAGATTCTGTGACCGTAACTTTCAAACTTTAAACCTTTTGTAACAATTTTTGCAACAGTTATCTTCTGGTCGCAACAGTTTCTCGGTAGAAATAGGTTCTGTAACACTTATATTAGTTACAAAACCCGCTGTTTAGAACTTTTCACTCTTTTAATCAACTTTTGAACACCAAAGATGTATTTTGAGTAAGAGATTAATATGAGGAGCTAAACCCCTTAGCCGAGGCGGCGGAGGAAGCCATTGTTCCATGAAAAGTGGTATAATTCTATTTTTATTATTTATTGCAATTATTTTACATGATTTTTTGCATAGAACTTAAAAGAAAAAATTGGTTTTTATTGAGTAGTTGTGAAGTGTTTTGATGGGACATGCTTAGTTTTAATACTTTTGATGTTTCATGCTTCGTGCTTACAATTATTACTTCAAGAACCATATTAGAGGCAAATATTAGAGTCAACTTAAAGAAAAATATTGCATGAATATTGATTAGAATTTATCAAATAATTGGTCAATGGTGGAATCCAAAGTCTCGGTGTCTTTTTTATAATTTGATACAATTTTATTTTAGTTAATTTGAGTCTAAAAGAATCCTTCATAAGTTCGAGAATCGAATCCTATTACCACCACTTTCACTACAATTAAAACTCACATCAGTTTCCTCGTTAACAAAACTTCTGGTGTCTGTGTTATTTCTTTTCCGCATTATATTTTGTTATATAATTTAAATATCACAGGTTGTGAATTTGAATCGATCAATTGGTAAATCCAACCTTTGGTTATTTATTGAAATTGATTGATCCTTGAACATTGGTCTTTGGTACCGTTCAAGTTTATTTCTCTTGTATTCAATCAGACTCGCAGATTTCTATTTGTTTGAGTTGGGATTGAATCGAGAAATTGAGATATAACTCTTTGTTATACCTTTTATTAAGATTGAGTCTGACTGTCTAGTTGATTCTCTTAAAAGTATATTGGAGTTAGTCCATACAGATTGTTAAGCGAAATATTGGGTGAGGTTTTTAGACCCCCGCTTTTTCATATTCGATATCAGTTGCATGAGTAGAAACAGACACACTATTTTTAAAGATTAATTTATTATCAGTATTTTTTTATCCTGGAGTGCAAGTCTGTGAGTGGGTGTCTTGTGTTTCATAGAGAGCATTAACATGATGTGTTCTAAACTGCCTCAGGACATGCAGTTCAGGGAAGTTTTCAATCAAATGTTTCGAGCTATCACATGACATACAATCATTGAGTTCAGTTTCGGTACATGACTTAGGGACACTGACATTTGCATTTCTACAATTTTACAGAGCTTCGACTCTCCTAGTCATGCAATCCATGTTTGTATTAGAGTCAAAATCAGATTCTAACTCATGGGGGTTACCCATATCATGTGATAATGTCCTGGATTCCCATTGATGGGTTTTCTCTGCAACCTCAGCTAAAAATTTCCATGCATCATCCACAGTTTTATCAATAAATTCACCATGACACATAGATTCAACCATGGATCGAAAATTAACGTCTAGTCCCTTATAGAGGATAACGACCAGTCTCCACTTCTCAAAGCCATGGTGAGTGCATTCACTCAACAAATCATTAAAATGTTAAAAATACTGAAAAATAGTCTCTCCATCTTGCTGGACAAAACAAATGATACTTTGACGGAGAGCAATGGTCATATGATGTGGAAATAATTTTCTGAAAAATAGATTTGTGTGTTGTTCCCAAGTGGTGATTGACTGCGATCTCAAACTGTAAAACCATGTTTTAGCCCTTTCCTTTAAAGAAAATGTAAACAGACGCAATTTCAGAGAGTCTTCAGACATATGGTCAGGTTGCATAGTCTGGCAAATTTGCTCAAACTCTCTTACATGATAATAGGGGTTTTCAGAATCAACCCCTCGAAATTTGGGAAGCAAATGTAATATGTTTTCATTCAATTCAAATGGACTATCAGTTTGAGGTAAAACAATGCGTGAGGACAAACTTAATCTCGTAGGATACATGTCATCCTGGAGGGAACGGGGTAGATTCATAGAATCACCCATTGTCTAAACTTGGACAGACGGGTCAACAACTGAAAATGGGGTTTCAGATAGGCAGTATTAATGCGGACCAGCTAGACAACCAGTTTGGTCACGAGAATAAACAATCACAGCTCAGCATGCAGACATACCATTCAACATGTTTTAGAGGCCAGAAACATCAAATTCAGGCCAGAGATGATGCTTATAGGAATGACAAACATATTCAGAGATGTATGCAGATAGTCACAAGGTTTAACAGAGACTGAGAGACGCATAGTGATATAACAATTCAGCTGGCGGGTATGTCACTCAACTACTACAGGATCATGCACTATGCATACCAGATGTTGCAGGGTTTTGAGTAATGTTCAGTCAGGCGACTAGTTTATCAGGTAAATAGGGCATATCGTTCAAGATAGAGCATCAAGTTCGAGAATACAATACCGCTGGTATGACCAGGTTTAGGCACGTTAAATATGTCTTATTGCTCCCTTGTCTCTCCTTTCCTTGGCTTGTGCTTTAGTTTCAAAGGTACCTGGTTACTCAAAGAAGAATTTCAGTACCAAGGAAAGTAAATATCATCAACTATGAAACTGTTACTGCGACTGATCATGAAATGACATGTTGTATGGAGAAAAAAAGGGTGAATGCAAGATGAAACCAACACGCAATGCACTGATGGACAGGGTATGGGGTGCGAGAATGCTTGCATTTGTACCGGGTGCTGACAAACTGTAAACTACTAGCTAACTAGCAGTATCACACTTGGTGCTAAAATTATACCTACAAATGATTGACATACAGCCACATATTATATTCGAGAATAGTGTAATAGCAGGTACGATGCAGCTGAGATATGGACAACTCAGGCTTTACAGTTTCAAGTTTAAATACAGGTGACAGGAAACAACAGGTATTAACCAAGGCTGCACAAGACCCGGTCTGGAACCGGTGAACCGGCCTGAAACCGAAAAAACTGGACCGGAACCGTACCAGAACCGGTGTAGCCGGTACAGGGACTAGGAATAGAATGTGAAAACCGGTGTAGACCGGGACAGGTACCGGTTCTTACCTTATTCCCGGACACACTGGACCGATTGTACCCAGTAAACTCCGACCATAGATTATAAGATTAATATCTATCATAACCGTCCACTTAACATATATATTCTGATGAGTCAATGACCTACACTTTCACTCGTTTCTCTTCTATCTTCTCCATTTTTTTTTCTTCTTCATCACCACAGAGAGCCAACGCCGTAACCACTCACCAGTCTCCATTACAGCCTCCACCACCAGAACTACCACCATCTTATTCATCTTACTTTCTTGTTTTTACTTTTGTTTCTACTTTTCTTCTTCAAAAGCAAGGAGCGGAAGAAATACTTCTTATTACTTCTTCTTCATCACCATCTTGAATAAGGTAATGGTTACTTCTTCTTTATTCTTCTATTTCTCTTTACTTCGATTTGTTTATCTTTACTTCGATTTTGGTTTAGTTATGTTCAATTTTTTTTTGGGTTCTCAGTAAAATGAAACCCTAGATTTATAACTTGGGTTTTTTCAAAAACGGGTATTCTTAGGTATAGTTTTTATTTTGTTTGCATGATATCCAATCATCTATTATAATTATTTTGAAGAGGAAGGAAACTTACGTGAAGAAGAGGAAGGAAACTCTTCTTAGAGATTTGTTTCTATCACAGGAAGAGTTTGGACAGCTTGGATTGATTGAGAAGACGTGCAAGTGATGAGAAAAAGGAATTATCGTGATTTGCTGTGGAGGAAAAAAAGAAGATTTTTGGACGGATTTAGAGAGCCTGTGGTGTATAAAAAGGTTGGGACGAGTCTTAGGAAGGGAACCAAGACCTTAGGGGAAAGTTTAGAGCCTTAGAGAAGCCAGAAAAATCATTAGAAGAAGATCGGGTTTTGCTGTTGCCGGAGAAGACGAAGAACACAGAACAGCGGAAAAAGTAAGTTGCAGAGGCAGACTTATTTTCAGTGACAACGAGTTACGGTCGCATCATCCTGCAGTCACCGAAGCTCTTCAGCAACGATTCCGTCCTATGTATTAGACTTTCAGCGACTACAGTATACCCTTTTCTCTCTTGTAATCAATTTTTGAGCCATAAACATGTATTTTGAGAACACGATTAATATGAGGAGCTACACCCCTTAGCCGAGGCGACGGAGGAAGCCATTGTTCCATGAAAAGTGGTATAGTTCTATTTTAATTATTTATTGCAATTATTTTACATGATTATTTGCATAGAACTTAAAAGAAAAATTGATTTTTATTGAGTAGTTGTGAGTTGTTTTGATGGAACATGCTAGGTTTTAAAACTTTTGATGTTTCATGCTTTGTGATTACAACTACTACTTCAAAAATCTATTAGAGACAAATATTAGAATCACTCTAAAGAAGAATATTGCATGAATATTGATTAGAGTTTATCAATTAATTGGTCAATGGTGGAATCCAGAGTCTCGGTATTTTCTTATTATTATTGAAACAATTTTATTTAATTCTCAAAAATCATTCACAAGCCCGAGTTGAACGAACTTTACTCACCACTTTCATTACAACTTAAAATTCACATCAACCGGCTACTAAGGACATGATTTTTACATCATAAGCTCCTCCCTATTTATACACAAAAATCTCTCAATCACTTGAATTCGAAAATTTGAGAACACCCACTCACCCAAAACGCGCTTTCTGACAAACCCCTTCTGCAATTCAACTCTGCAACTCTTTGATTTGATGTTCTCCGGCTGTTGAAGCTAACCCTAATCTTATCTCTCTCAACCATAGCTTCTAGGGTTACTGTTCTTGACAAGAGAAAAGATAAGATTGAGAGAGATAGAGATTAAGAGTCTAATTGCATAGGGTGGCTGATAGAGTGGCTGTGCTCAGAGGTGGTCGGGGATGGAAGTGATTGATGGAGGGATGGTGAAGTGAAGGTTCTGCAGAGCCTGTAGGGAAGAGAAACGAAATGGAGGTGGTGTTTGGGTTCTGCTCGAGTAGGGGAAGAAATGGTAGGTGCTGGGGTGTTAGGCGGATGTAGCAATTGTTGATGTACCGCATGTATATGTTGTTGGATGTTGTGCAGCTATATCAAATTTGATGGCTCAGACATGGCAACGGGTTTGAGTCTTGGAACTTGGTTTTTATCAAAATATTTATTCATGGCTGAAAAAGTGTTTACAAAGGTGAAAAGAGAGCAAATAATGAAAACGGCAAAACTGCAATGCTATATTGGCATTACAGACTCCCTGTTATAAGCAATAGTTGTTAAAGATTTATTGCAAGCACTGTTGAAAAACGATAATTCTCTTCTGTTGTTGAATAAACCGTGGTTTCTGCGACAGACTTCAGTTGCCTAATGTTCTTCGTGTTCTTGAGTAACTGCAGTAGCAGAAAGTTTTTCTACAACTTCTGATTCTTCATTATGTAGCCTCTGTTAGGACCCCAGACTCTCCGTGGACACTTCTGGGACTCGGACAACCCTTTTATTCACCACGGCAACCATATAAACTCGATTCTTCTTTTCTTCGGCATAAAGTCTCGGACTTTTTCACTTTCTTATTTTTTTCTGGAGATTTTGCGTTTCCCCCTCAAAAAAGTTTGCTATTTTGCATTACCCCCTTTTTAAATCGTTAATTGGTAAAACCCCCTATCTGTTATAACTGTCTTTACAACTCACTAAGATGTGTACGTGCATGATCGCTGTCGTATGCGTCAAAAATAATTCACTTTCTCACTCAACTAAATTTAAATGAAGTATGTGGTAAGAAAGAGTTCGTTCCCACAGAGAGGCTTTTGTTGTTATAAAATTTCAGTTTCTTAGTAACCAATAGGGGGATTTTTGTTTTAGAAAAGCAATAAAAATAATTGAAAGCAATAAAATATGAAAGTAATCAATAAGAGGAAGATGATGGTCACGGGATAGTATCATTCACAAACATGTATTTTCATCAATGACTAGAATTGGTAATTTAATCTCTCATTTACTAAAAGTCCTAGGATACCTTGATCGCAAGTATATCCCGCTAATTCCCTGATTTCATCACAACCACATTAAAAGATGTATATGTGAATTCTTCCTAGAAAGCAACCTAAAGTGTAAAAGCACAATTAAGTTTAACTCCCTAAAAGCACTAAGTTTTATGGAATAAGACTAATCAAGGCAATCAAACGTGTAAAAGCACTAATTCGATTTAACCAATGTTGTGATTCATATGCAATTATAGAGATGTATCACTACAAGGAATAATGGCACTATGCTACTTAGAATCAGGGATTAACAACTTTTACGTATTGAAAATCCTAATCTAGCTTTAGATATGAATGCAAATCGGATTGATTCCGGACTCAACCAAACAAGTATTCAAATCATATAACATTATTGGCAATGAATCATAAACAACAAAGTTGAGACAAAACTAATGCATTGAATCAAATAACATGTTTGATGAAATCAACTTTATCCCATAACCAATAATTGTATTTAGCTACTCATAGCTTTTGAGTTCATCATATTCAATAATAAAAATCAAGAAGATGAAAAATTAATGAAAGCAAACCCTAGTCGCCGCTCTCCCCCAAGTAGAAAACTACATGATCTCCCTTGGAAGTAGAAACTTTCTCGTTTTATAGCTTTTCATATTTCCAAAACTAGGTCAATCCTCCAAAAGCCCATATCCAATGTGCTGGTCCACCAAGTCCATATGTGAAAACACCCATGTAGAAAATATGTCCCATAAGTAGTCACCGGAAAACTGATATATGCGCCGGAAAATGGCCGGCAAAGTTGTCTGAAAAGTATCTCAGGTGACCGGCAAAGTCCATCCGGTCACCGGTCAAACAGGCTAACTCGAGAAGTCAACAGAGTCAACTCGGGTCAAACAGACCGAGTCATGATGAGTCAGAGGTTGAATCAGTCAGCTAACTCATCTGAGTAGGATGACTTGCCAGGCCAAACCTTGAGCTTGTTGTTGCACAATGATTGCACTTCAACAGTTCCGTCCAGCCACGATGGTTGTGCCTTCTTCACAGCTGCAGCTTCGACTCGGTCCATCCTCCTATTATGCTATACATAGTTCCATCTAACTCGGCATCATTTCTTCAAAGACAACTCCACTGTCTAGCCATTTCATCTCCACCTATAGTTCAGCACAAAACCACCAAAACTACAGCTTCAGTTCTACACCATCTCATCCTGTGCCAATGTATAGCTCCTTGTCACTTCAATTACCACCTGTTCCATCTCTGCAGTTACATTTCAACAATCCAGTTCTTACTCGCAGCTGCGACAAACACCATCTTAGCCTTGCAGTCTCCCATAACTTCCCTGTAACCAACACTAAACTGCAGCTGCAAAATCTTCTCTGCCTCATTTGAGTCATTCTTTCAACTTCATAACCAGCTTGAACTGCAACAAACAATACAACTCAAACTTCTCCATCTCTGCTACTGCAACCATCAAACATTCTCCCATATCAGGTCAACCAACAGCAAACCATTGCGGCGACAATATTATTTCTTGCACTTCTGTCACAGCCATTGTGACCATGGCTAACACCTGCAACAGCTTGAGCCTTCACAATCTCCATTTCTGAACTGAATCCGAGCCACATTCCACCTGCAGTTCTGTCACAACATTTCTGTTACCACCAGTTCACAGTTCAAGCCATTCCCAGCACCATTAACACCACTAGCTCTTAACCCATCTCTGCAAACACACAATCACAGAAACATAAGAACTTCAATTTCTTCTTCTCTTGAACCAAACTCGAGCTTCATTCATTCATTCACCAGCTCATAGCAGCACAGATTCAAGCCTTCTATCCTTGCATAGCTTGCACATCAATACCAGCTACAATCTATCATCACCAGTGCCTTTATTGCAGCTGCAACTCCTATGTACAGCTCTGAACTCAATTCCATTCTCTAACGGTATCAACTTGGCTTGCAGTAACCACTGGCAATTCAGACCACCAGCAGAACCAAGCCACGGCCATACAACCACCAACAAACAGACATCATTCAACACACATATTGAACTGCAACCCTCCTAAGCATTCATCTAAGCATCAAGAGACTCAACCACACCCAGTCACAGCCATATACCACCTGCAATCACTTCACAGCTGCCATATACTCATTTCCTCCACCTGCAACAATAGCTTGGTAGACAACCCAAACAGTTTCCTTCGTAAACCTTAACTCCAGAACTTCCACCAAATTGTTGTACAAATCACCATCTCAGTATCATTTGCAGCTTCATTCAACTCAGATATCAGAGCCTCAACAAACCCATCAAATTCTTCAATTCCTGCTCTATCATCTCCTTGTCTCTGTTGCATGCCTTCTTCTACAGCAAAACCCTAAATCAAGCTCCATCTTTATGTTCTTCTGATTCTCCATGTGCAGCCATGAATCAATGGCAGTAAACTAGGTTCCTCTTTTATTTCTTGATTCAAACACGAATTCAAGGAAAACCCACTTCATGAATTCACCACAGCAACCACAAGAACCAACATCTCCTCCTGATTCTCCTTCTCACTCACTAATCCACCTAAATCAGCCACAGATTCACCTCTACAAACCCTAAATCATCGTCAATTTCTCGATTTAGATCAGTTCAAACCCCTAATTCTGTAATTCCAGCTAACCCTTGCTTTGATTCTTACATGGATTTCTTCTCTCGATTTCACCATTAACAGCACCTTCACTCCTCTGTGAATCTCTCCCTTTTCTCTGAATAATGGTGCCGCCATCTCAGTTTCAGGTAAAGAAGGAGAAAAAGAAAGCAATGACAGAGAATTGATTTCTCTCTGATTTTCAGGTCTTGTGTAGGAAAGTGATACAGACACCCAAATGAACTGGATAAGGGCCAACCAAGTATGTCTCAAGACACCCACTGGCCGCCAAGAATGTTCGCCCTCTGCTTCTCTAGACTAAGCTGCAATGGTGGTGCTTGGCTCGGCTTCGCTCCCAATAGCAATTTCTCATGAAATGATGCTTTTGGCCTCTTAGACGATGCTTCTTCTTCTTTTGCTCCAAATGACTCCAAAGTACCTAAATAACTCAAAAGCAAACATAAGAAACATAATTTACAAGAAAACTTGCAAAGAAAGCATAAACAATAGATAAATATCAAGGTGTTTCTAACACCTATCAGTGCAGCTCACGCGCGCATAATAAATTATTAAATATTTTGGAAATCCTAGAATATCTTTCAACCTAAAATAAAGATAACTCGTGGTGAGAAATCAGCCATCGATTAGTAATAAAAATGACACGTGCTATAAGATTAAAAAATAAAGAGATAAAAGATGAGAGAGATCAGTTTCTTCTTCGTCTATCTCTATCTTCTTTACCCATTGAAGAACACGCAAAAAAAGAAATATACATGCAACAGCAGAGATAATGATAAGTTTAATCTGAAAATAAGTTACGATTTACGGCTATCTCAAGACGTGTACCAGTCAACACCCTTCAAATCACAGGAGAAGGGTTTGCGATTTCCGGCTTCCATGTCAAATCAAGTTTCTGATCTAATTTTGGGTTTCTTTTTTTTCCCATAATTAAGTACTTGATTGCAATTTGGGTCTATCTACGGGTTTAGGTTTCCTATTAAATGGTTTAATTTTTCAATCTGGGTTTTTGATTTGGGTACAAATGATTGTGTGAATTAAACTAGAAATTAGACGAATAAATCGATTGTTGGATGCTGATAGGTAGGTGGAATTTTGGCGATGAATTGAAAATCAGTAGCAATGATTTTATTGGCAGCAAATCAAGGACACTGTAATGGTTTTGATAATCATGTTTTTGGAAGGCTGTAAAGGCCGATAGGTATGCAATTTAAATCTCTTATGTAACCTATAAGTAGTAACACATACTCTATTAATGAAAACTGCTCGCTATCATCATTTAAATAAATACCCAGCACTGTCATTCTTTAATCCATCCAATCCCTAAGAACAATCCATTTTAATTTTCATCTTCATGAAATCGTTGTATTCTTCGGTTAAGGGAAAGTAAACGAGAAAGAAGTGGTGTTTTTTTAATTCGGGATAAAGAGTGTTTTGGGGTTTATTTGAATAATTTTCTTATGCATGACACATGCGTGCATCGCACGTACACAGCTAAGTGGGTTGTAACTGCAGTTATAACAGATATGGGTTTTTACCAATTAACGATATAAAAAGGGGTAATGCAAAATAACAATCTTTTTTGAGGGGGAAACGCAAAATCCCCCTATTTTTTATCTACGCGTATCTGAGATGTACAAAATCATTCCAAACCTTCTATGTGATAGAAACAAATCTCCCAGATATAGATTCTTTCCTTATCCCCTCATGCAGCTTCCACAAATAAAACCCAGAAAAACCCGAGACTTTATTTTATCAAAAAAATACGATGATCCAGCCAATTTCAGCCCAATCAAACACTCATACCCACGTTGTATGGACATGACAAGTCCAGCCCATAAAAATCAGCAATTGAATCTCCTTAAAACTCGCCAAAAACTTGAACCCTAATTATGCATGTAACTGGTTATACTTCCCCGCCTTTTTCTGAATTTGAATTTGGTGAAGAAGATGGTGCCCCCTATCTGCTGCTGGGGTCCTTTTTAGCACATGCCCTGGGGTGCCTTTATCACTTTTCGAGCCAATTTTTTCCAAAAATGCTTATTTCCCGAAATCACCTACATATATAAAACTCCATAATAAGTACGAAAATGACCACTATCAATATATAGAATCGAGACAAATCAAATATAAAAATGTGTTTATCAATCAACAAATTGTAAATAGGGATATTGCAATCCCAACTGGAGAAAATGTAAAACCCTCAAACCATCTATCCTGATTTTCTTTTTGAAGTAATTTAGTGAGTAATTCATCTACTATGTACATTCACTAGCCACTAATGCAAGAATTTATTTATCTTAAATAAAAAATCTCTGGTAATCATAAATGAATTTAAGCACCGGGTAATAAATTTCATGTAATGAGTCGTCTCTCCATTGGTACTATCCCCACTTAGCCACTGCGGTTATCTGGCAGTGTGGGGTTTTCAGTGGGCACCGCTTCGGCCATCCAGCAGTAGCTTCCTGGGAGGTCACTTATCTCTAGATTGCCCACGCTCGAGCATGCTTAACTGCAAAGTTTTCTGCCAACTCTTGAGTCAATTGTGTTCAAAAGGTCTCGTTATAATGTAGACTTTCCTTTCCTCTTGTGAGACCAGTATCTGGCATAACCTCCCAGCATACTCTCTCACCTGCACACAAGAGAACCGACCCTATTAGTATCCTAACTACTTGTTTTCCACTTACTCACTGCGGTTATCCAGCAGTGTGGAAATTTTTAATGGCACTACTGCGGTTATCCAGTAGATTCCCGGGAGGTCACCCATCCAGTGTCTACTCTCGGCCGAGCACACTTAACTGGAAAGTTTTTCTCATTACTCACTCAATATCCCGATCAGGCCTTGGTGTTAGGAAAGGATGAACCATTACCCATATTCCATTCGGCGTGCATATGTGCCGAATCGGGTATTATAGTACCACCACCTTAAATTGGAGTCGTCCTCGGCTCCGGAATATATACAAGCCCAAATATCTGACGTTCTCTGCCCCTCACGAGACCAGTACTTGACACAACCTGTCTAGCGTACGCTCTTATTCTTGACAAGTGACCCATCGTCGGCTCTGGTATCATTTGTAATGACCTTTCCCTCCACTTATATTATCTCCACTTAGTCGCTGCGGTTTTCAACGGGCGCCGCTGCGTTCATCCAGAAGCAGCTTCCCAGGAGATCACCCATCCCTGGATTTCTCCTCCCGAGAACGCTTAACTGCAAAGCTTTGTTCCAACTTTAAAGTCAATTATGCTGAAAAGGCCTCGGTATAATGTAGACGTTTCTTGCCTGTTGTGAGATAAGTATCTAGCATAACCTCCCATCATACTCTCTCACATGTACACAAGAGACTCGTCGACCCCTAGTTGCATCCCAACTATCACCGATACTGTTCTCACTTATCCGTTGCGGTTATCCAGCAGTATCTGGCATAACCTCCCAGCATACTCTTCCACCAGCGCACAAGCGACCCATCCCTAACTGTATCCCAACTATCACTGATATTGTTCTCACTTACCCATTGCGGTTATCCATTTGTGTGGAAGTTTTAATGGCACTACTGCGGTCGCCTATCATGTGACTACTCCCAGCCAAGCACGTTTACCTGAGAAATTTTTTTCTCACAACTCACTCAAATGTACCCATCAGACCTCGGTGTTATGAAAGGACAAACCATATTACATATATTTCATTCGGCGTAGCATACCTGCCGAATCGTGGTATTACATTTTAGACCTGGTGCGAGGATTTTTTTATCTTTAATAAAGGCTTCTTAATATAATCGGGGCTAAACTCCATAATGAATCTATTGGAATTTTTATATCAATTTTTTGGGCGCCAGGTATATTAAGGAGCGGTTGAGTCTCCAAATTATTTCTTATCTAGCGTGGAATTCCTCTAAAGCAGCTAAAGTTACATTTAATTATATGCCAGCAAGAAACAAAGAACTCCGTGATGAATCCATCGAGAGCTGGAATCTGGTTAAGTCCAAAATGTTTGATGACGTCATACACTTAATCTTCACCAAAGTATGTCCCAAAGCTCCATTTCCTGCCTTTGAAATTTGTGGGAATAAGAAATTACCGAACTCATGATAATATTGATGTTTTTGTTTAAAAGAATTGTTGTAGTAGGAGTGGACTTTTTGCTTTATTGTATCCTGATTGATCTATCCTGATTGAAACAGTCTTCCCCTTCTATTAAGTTTTTTTCTTTGCATTTATAATTATATTTAAAATATACCCCGTGTAATTTTGACCCGATCTTAATAAATAAATATCATGCTTAAAAAAAAAAAAAAAAAAAAAAAAAAAACTTTAAGGTGCTATCAGTATATTATTACTGGACGGATTGGAGTATATCCAAAGTAATCGGGGTATATAAAAATTTATGTGGACTCGGTTGAAAGGCTAACGGATGTTCAAATGGAGTAAAATTACCTAACTACCATCACCGAATTCTTTTTCTTCCCAACCTCAAAACTGTTCATTCTCCTTCCCAACCTAACAACAATTACTTCTAATTTTCCATTGTTTTTTTCTCCTTCTCCATCATTAAATCTCAGGGGGGGAAACTCGTCGATTAAAAGTAGCCCCTTGTTTTTATCAAACTCAAATGAACCCATTCTCCTTCTCAACCTAACGACTAGTATTTATTTTGTTGCTTGAATGTCAAATGAGGTCAGAAAAATTGAAATTGTTGATTTGCAGTTATATAGTCGTCAGGGTATCTCTTCATCGACCTTGACGACTTTTCAAGTCTTATTTTGATCATCATCTTCTTGGGATGAATATTGTGACGACTTTTTATCTCTGAAAGTTACATTCACAGGGTCGTCATGATATTCATCCAAACCTTGATGACTAGTTGACGGATACGATTGGTCGTCAAGTTATGAAAATCTAAATCATGGCGACTAATACTGTCAAAAACTTATTTTACATGTGTTCCATTTTGTAATTAGTCGTCGGGGTTTCAAAACCTTACTTCCCCACTAGGTTATAGTCGTCACTTTGATACATTAATTTCGACCCTGACGACCAACACTGCCAAAAAACCAATTTTCCTATGTTGGTTTTTACTTTTAATCGTCATGTTTTTGAAACTATGATCATGGCGACGTCTGGTAATAGTTGGTCGGCATGGTTGAAATAAATACAACATGACGACATTTGATTGACTATTAAAAGTCGTCATTTTGTTATTATACGATTATAACGATCATGCCTGGTCGGCATATTGTCGTGCAGTCGAGCATGACGACTTTTCATATCTGAAGATCCTGAAAGTGTTTATTCCTTCTGTATTTTGAAAAATTAAACCAACAAAACCCCGTTCCATTCCATCTTGAGATGTGTTTGATTAGAGTAATTCATTTTCGTTTCAAAATTCTACAAAACAAAAAAATTTCCAAAAAAAAATATTCTAACAAGATTCACAAGTTAAATCTAACAATCTGAATATTTACTAAACAAATTTAATCTAACATTATTAATTCAACTGATTCAATAGATTAGTTTTAATTAATTAGGGGGAAGTCAGGTGCTATCAAAAATATATGGATAAAGAGTTTTGAATTTACTTTAAATTAACATGTTTTGTTTTATTATGTAGACCCCAATTACTTTAAAATAACTGATTTGGGTATACCCAATCCGGCAGATATATTATTCGTTTGTTCACTAATTTCGTTTACACAATTTCATACAGGTTCTGTGTGCGTCACAGGGGTTGAGAACTGCCAATTAATTGTTTCAAGTACATATAAGCAACGCAAAACATGCAACATGCATAACGGTTACATAGAAATAGAAAACTAAACTTAGATGTGAGAAAAATGAGAGAATCCTAATAGGAGAAACACATGAAAAACAGAAAACAGTTCAACTCATCTTCTAATGCTAAAATCATCTTTGGTTGACCTCACCATAGAAAAAGATCTAGAGAGAGAGAAAGTACAAAAATGAAAGGTATACCGATGGTTAAACGAAGTTTACGCTAATGAATGGACATAGTTGATTATGAGTTCAATGGTCTAACAGATTTGAAGATGTATAAATTGCATCGAGAGGTAGAAAGCTTCTCAATTCACGACCTAAAAGAGTAAATCGATACTCTTTAAGGGAGTTGTATTTCAATATATATATGTAAACTTTTTCTCTATTATAGAGAGGAAAAAAAGTAAAAAGAGAGAAGAGAAAGAGAGCTGAGAGATGGCTGCCAGGGTTACATTTCTTGCACTGTTGTTATGTCTATCAACAACTGTGATCAGGGCTGAAGACCCATATCTTTTCTTCACATGGAATGTCACTTATGGCACCATCTCTCCTCTTGGGGTTCCACAACAAGGCATTCTCATCAACAACCAATTCCCTGGTCCTAACATCAACTCCACCACCAACAACAACATTGTCATCAACGTCTTCAACAATCTTGATGAGCCACTTCTATTCTCATGGAACGGTATTCAACACAGGAAGAATTCATGGCAAGATGGTATGCCCGGTACTAACTGCCCAATCCAACCTGGTAAAAATTTCACTTACCATTTCCAAGTGAAGGATCAGATTGGTAGTTACTTCTACTTCCCTAGCACCGCTTTCCACAAGGCTGCTGGTGGTTTTGGAGGGCTCCATGTCAACAGTCGCCTACTTATCCCCGTCCCCTTTGCTGATCCTGAAGATGACTACCAAGTGATCATTGGTGATTGGTACACCAAGAGTCATTCTACCCTTAGGAAGATCTTGGATGGCGGTCGATCCATCAATAGGCCCGATGGTGTTTTGATCAATGGGAAATCTGGAAATGGTACCGATGAACCCCTCTTCACCATGAAGCCAGGGAAGACCTACAGGTACAGGATTTGCAATGTTGGTATCAAGACCTCATTGAATTTCAGAATTCAAGGTCATATGATGAAGTTGGTTGAGATGGATGGTTCCCACGTTGTTCAGAACACCTACGACGCTCTTGACATTCACGTCAGCCAATGTCTCTCGGTGTTGGTGACAGCAAATCAGACACCAAAAGACTACCACATGGTTGCCTCAACCAGATTCATCAAGCAAGTCTTCACCACCACCGCTACTATCCGATACGAAGGTTCCAACATTCCAGCATCTCCTGAGCTTCCCGAAGGACCCACAGGTATTGTATACTCGCTCAACCAGTTCCGCTCCTTCAGATGGAACCTTACAGCTAGCGCTGCCCGTCCTAACCCACAAGGTTCATACCACTATGGTGGCATCAACATCACCCGCACCATTAAGATCGTCAACTCTGCATCGACCGTCGACGGTAAGCTTCGTTATGCCATCAATGGTGTCTCACATACAAACCCAGAAACCCCTCTCAAGCTTGCTGAATACTACCAAGTCCCAGAGAAGGTATTCAAATATGACACCATACCTGATGAACCAACCCCAGAGAGTGCCGACAAGATCACTGTTCAACCCAATGTTGTTAATGCAACTTTCCGTGACTTCATTGAAATCGTTTTCGAGAACCACGAGAAATCAATCCAGTCATGGCATTTGGATGGGTACTCATTCTTTGCTGTCGCCATTGAAGCTGGGAAATGGACTCCAGAGAAGAGAAAGAACTACAACTTGCTCGATGCTGTGAGCAGGCACACAATTCAGGTTTACCCAGGTTGCTGGGCAGCCATTATGCTTACTTTCGATAATGCCGGTATTTGGAATTTGAGGTCTAACCTATGGGAAAGGTACTACTTGGGCCAACAATTGTACGTCAGTGTTACCTCGCCAGCCAGATCTCTCAGAGACGAATACAACGTTCCTGACAATGCGGAACTTTGTGGAATTGTTAAGGACTTGCCCAAGCCACCTCCATACACCATCTAAGTTTTTGAATTTTCGTAAATCTTGTAATATCATCTCTTCAACAACATTGAGAATGAAAGAAGAGAACGAATGTAAAATGAGAAGCTGAATATTTGAGATATGTATGAACGAAATTTTTGTTTTATTTTTATTTATATAGAAGGAAAAAAATGAGAAACAGTTCTGGTGGTGTTGATGAAGATGAAAATATAAGCAAGATCACAAGCTATCATCGGAACATCTAATAAAGTCATATCCATGTACCAATATTTCTAAAGGATCGTCAACTTTTGTTTACAATCATTTGTAAAATTTTCCAAGTCAAATCACTCGCTTCAATTTCATGTCAATTCCAGCATTTGAATTCGTATTAGTCAGTCAGATGCTAAGATTCACTAGATAATAATTCCCTATGCAAGATGTAATCTGAAAACAAAATTCAATATAAAAATGACATTGTCTTATGTTCCTAAATGAGTAGATTCAGGATAAGCATAGAAACTAGGTCTGTCATAGATGTGAATTAGTTAAGAAAACTGAGAGAAGCAAGCTTACAAAGTGGGAGGAAAAGAGCATAGTGCTTCAAAGAATATGAAGAGGGATACAATGAGCTATAGAGTATTTAGAGAATAATCTGTGGTTGTGCTTTTGTAGAGGTTAAAAAGGTTAAAGCGTTGAAGGTACTGAGACAAACAAAACCAAGACAGGGTTTTACGTATATATTTTTTACTTGCACATATCTGATCCAAGTAATACATGAAAGCTAAGTAGCATTAATACTCTCTCCCTCCCACTATTAGTCGACCTAATAGTATAATTTAGAAATGATTTATCTCTCAAATTACACCATGGATATTCGTAAAATTATATATCATAGAACAGCATTTTAAAACACCTACGTAATGAATATAAACACGAGTATCAAATAATATAAAATCAAGTACTAATGAGAAAAATTTTAAAAACAAATAGGTCAACTAATAGTGGGATGGAGGGTGTATTTGATAAATTAAGATACACAAGCAGGTTCTCACAGATCCAAAATTTCTTGCAACAGTTATTCAGTAACTTGAAAGGGCGCCATAAAATTATAGAGGGAGAAGCAGAACCCAAAATTTTCAGACAACAAATCATAAATTGGAAAAGAAAAAAAAATGAGATTCTACATGCTCAAGTGGCAGCATAACCCAATTTGGGAAACTGATCCTCCAAAAATCATTTATATCACAGAACAAATGACAAATTGAAATTATCCCTGGGAAACTGACCTGCAACATGCACACCATTTACAAAAATATAGCATGGCTCTTGGTCTCTTGCTCTCTTTCCTACTACTTCTACTCCCTCGTCTGTGTACACTCTTGTGCAAACTAACAAGCACAGAATCAAGTTGCCGAGTCTCTAAAAATTTGTATCACATGAAACGTGTCTTGACAATCTGAAATAGCAACTTTCACCTAAAAACAATCATTTACCTTCGGCTCTTTTTAACCACCGTGCTGATAAAAAATCTCCTAGTCCTTTTATTTACTAAGAAATCAGAAATCAGCATTCTCAATTCGAAAACACTGATACCTCTTGAGCACCAAAATACAGCTTTTTTGACCCCTCTTCTAGTCCAGGATAAAGTTCTTCTGCACTTGAATAAATTGATATCCACAGGTTCACCCTCTTCTGGTTAAACCCTTGTTAAAATTAGCAAATTTCTTTGGGTGACTAAACCTCCTTTTATTAGCAGCTTTTTATGGGTTTACATTGCACTGACTCATGAACAGATCATCACGAACCAGAAACTTCTTCCAATATGCTTTGTACTGTGGGATGCCTAGCTCTAACCATGGTTTCATGAGTCCATTGTAATGCAACACAGCTGCTTTTTCAATTGCTTGGGCTTCCACCTTAAAACTTTGACCCAATCCAGATAAAAGCCAAGAATCTTCAAGAGGATGCACTAAACCCTCAAAAGTGAGCAATATTGCAGGCAATGCTACACCATTCACGGATGTTACTTTGGTTCTCTGCTTCTGCTCAAGAAGATAAGCAAAGAGCTTGATTAAGCCCAAATTTATATCAATTGATTATATCATTGTTGTCACTAACCATCACCATACTGATTAAAAGATGAAAAGTAAATAAAGATCCAACAGATTGACCACAGAAAGTTAAGACTTCTTTCAGAAAGTGAATAGTATTGACAGCTTGACACTAAAACACTAAACTTGTTTCCGGAAATGAGAAGAATGTGACAAACAGCTTCCAATGCAAACAATATGGAATTAGTCAGGTTTCAAGCTCCAAAAGGAGCTTCCATAGCTTAACAAAAGTATGGTAAGAAAGATGCTTATTTAATGATTACTAACAGACCTATCAACTCTGACTTCCAGAGTGGTGATTTCATGATTTTTATTATTCTATTTACCCACTAAGTAAAAAGAAAAAAAGGGAATCAACTTCTAAATTAACCCAAGATATAATTGCAACGAAAAACTGTATATAGTCTGCTAAAACTTAAGATATGAATTTAACTTACCACAACTTGAAGCAGCCTATGGTATTTTTGAGTAATGTCCCACTCCTTCCACTTAACTAGATCAACTAAGTTAAGTCCAGACATCCAACTGCAAGAACCTTCATTGAAATCTTCCTCACCCAAATAGCTTTTCAGCTGACCCAACTTCAATGAACAGAAATATGAAGCTCCAATCACCTTCCCTTCCATGTTAATACTCCATAAGGGAGACAAATCTTCTTTGACAACTATATCATCACCCAAAACAACCACTCTCTTTAGATCAGGGAAAAATTGAGGAAGAAGAAAATGTGTGTCACCAAAAACCGATATGTAGTTAGTATCCATTTGTGTTGTTTGCGGTTTACTGACTCTATGGACTGAAACACGGTATTCATTGGATAATGATTGATGCCCCGGGTTTGCAACATCATGTTCTTGGTTAAAATCTTCAATCTTTATTACTTGAATGGTGGCTTCCTTGTACGAATTCCTGAAGAACCAAAGTTTCATGGCATAGTAGTTCTGTCCACTTGTTACCACATGAAAAACCTGCTTCACACTTTCCTGAAACATATGTATAGTTAAACTCAATAAATATTACGTTCTGAAAACCAGTCTTAAAAGTAATGACCACAGGTGGTTTATAAGGATGACGTACTTTAGCATGCATAACTGTTGAGTTGATGACAACGGATGATGCCAGTATATTGTTTGAGAAGATAACATAGTGTTGCAGCAACGGATTGACATATTTATCTGATGAAATATCCATTTCCAGTGACTGCGATTTGAAATATTCTACAGTCAATCTCATTGAAAGGCAGTGCAGACTCTTGGGCATGGTCTGGACAGCAAGCTGATAGAGGAATGCACTCTGACTCATGTGGAAATGGGCTTCGTCCTCAGTTAAATCTAATATCTGTCTTAGTTTTTTGTCAACATTGTTGCAATCTAATATGACGGATTTAACTTTGCGAATTATGGCCTCCATCTTCTGCAGCCTCTTCTCCATGCTGTCACACAGGATGCTTCATGATTAATATTATCAAATTTTCATAAAAGATTGCATTGGACTTTTAGCAAATTCTATAATAAGAATAGACAATAAAATATAAAAAGCAATAAAGCAACAAAACACACAGACACACAACTCACAAGCCAGATGCAATTCAGGCTTCCATTTCATTATACTACAACCAGAAGTTTAAGAATGTAATCTCACTCGAATAACTATGGACACATTTTTATGCTAAAATTTAACAATGCCTGGACAGCTTGTAGGAATGTCAGACAGCACCCAAAATTATGGACTTGTACATCAGTTGAATGCGGACTTCTAAGCCAAGCCATAAATCATAACAACAAAACTAACCATATTAAAATTGAGTCAAT
The DNA here is from genome assembly GCA_023531105.1 of Papaver atlanticum. Lineage (NCBI taxonomy): Eukaryota > Viridiplantae > Streptophyta > Magnoliopsida > Ranunculales > Papaveraceae > Papaver > Papaver atlanticum. The sequence goes on along the minus strand of JAJJMB010010045.1, from coordinate 6,770,329 downwards.
ACAATATATACTACGGATAGTGTTGTCCCTCCGACAACATCTAGAATGATTGTTTGTTTTTCTCCACATTTTATATTTATTGGTACTTCAAACCAATGACCATTCAGCTCAGATAACCAAATAATCAACACAAGAAATCGTTTCTTCTCAAGTGCAATTTCCTATTTTGTGTTCTAAGTAAGATTCTTATTCTGTCCATTCTCAATGCATTACTTTTACCATAAATCGATGAAGTGAAAGCAGGTCAAACAAAAAATACATATAACACGCGATCAAAATTTTACTACACATGTAACATGAGACCATCTGCTAATATTTCCCTATTTCAGAGTGTTGTATCAGAATGAAAAGCCAGATATGGGAACATGGACTTGCTCCTTCTGGAGAATGATGTATTCATAGTTTCTCAGCAAAGAAATGTGCAACAATTATACTGAAATGGTAAGGTGGCCAAAAGTACTGCAAGTTTTACCATCACTTACTGTGAAGGAAGATCAGCATCTGTGGTACTTTCACTGAGAATTTTCTCAAACTCTTGAATGTTTTGCTTCAATTCACGCGACATCTTATCATGAGATGTAAGTTTAGCAATGCTAGGAAAATAAGCTCTTGCTACAAAAAGGTCGTCCTTCATTTGCTTCACCACTCTGTCCTTCATTACTTCTTTATGTTCTTTACGCCAAAGACAATAGCTCCCAAATTCCAATTGACATGGCTTTCCAGTTTCATCACTATTTGCACCCTTATCATGCTCGGTAACTTGAGACATGCCTTTTTGCTGCCACAGATTTGATTTAAAATGGTAAATAGCCTTTTCTTAATTATCAAAACAACCACGAACGGACAAGAAATTAACAAGTGTCAGCTACATTTCAGGATGCTTACTTTTTCCTGAGGCGGCGGTTTAGGAACCTCCTTCTGCACTGGAGATGAATCTGAAATAAGAAAGAAGCTGAGCTTAGTTAGCTTCTTAAGCATACCCAAAAAGAACAAGAAAGTGCTCAGCTTAAAACAAAGCCAAAATAAGGTTCAGAAAAAGAAAATAAATACCAGTTTTTGGTTTCGCAGTGACTTGCAAGGGATCATTTCTAACAGTTTTGTTTGCAGCATCATTGGCGATAGTAATAGCATCCTAACAATCAAAAAACAAAACAGGAGAAAATTTATCATAGAGGCACACTATTAATCTATTTGTATAAGAATAAATAGCGAGGTTAAGCCATGCTGTGCTTAATGTTTATGTCTAAGGAACTACCCATACAGAATGGACTGTAGATGACCAAGCTATACCATTTAAAAAGTAGAGGTAAAAATAGAGTTTGCCACTCAACTGTTTATACTAGCAAATGGCAAGACAATAGACAGAAAAATTACAAATCTTTGAAACCGTTTGATGAACCTGAATGACTATGAAGTTTTGCCAGCAACATTTTCACCTTTTCGTAGTAATTAATCTGATGCACAAGGATTTAAACTACATGCTAAGCATAGAATGGAGAACTAATCCTACATTAGATATAGCTCAAAAACCATACATCATCGTTCCTCATATCCGTTTTGATTAACAACTCATATAATTCAAATTATCATCATATTATGACAGAAGGTATTCATAGTCTTGCAAGTTATGATCTTAATGATAAAGGACATGAGCCAGCAGAGCATCTCAAGATAACGATTGTGAAGGGATTCATCCTAATATTTCCTCCTCAATAAGCATTCATTTTCAGCACCTAACAGTAAAGCAAACGAAAGGGCCTTCTCAGTGTACTGTGCATGACTATTCTAAGAAAAATACAAGCGGGCTATTAAAAGAACAATTAAGACTATCTACACGGCAATGAAGAAACACAACAGACACCAAATCAAAAGGGAGGTAATTATCAGATCAGTTCATAGAAAGAGACCTTTGGTAAAGTTGGCTTCAATCTTTCCATTAAGTTATCTAAATGTGTTGATTTATCAACCTACAAAGATCCATCATATGAATTAACTTCTAAAACGTCAAATTCAGAAGAAGAAAAAAAGAAATCCAATTCTCCATTGAGAACACAATACCTCTGATTGAATTTGTGGTACCTCCTGCTCCACCGGATCGTAATTCTCATATTTCTTATGACTCTAAAATACAAAAGAAGATCAAACAACAAACCACCATTACTAACAGAAAAATCAAAATAAAACACAAATGCGGGTGAAATCTCAAAGACATCCTTACTGGAGTAGAACTTCGATCTTCAGACCCAAATCCTGCAGATCCAAAATTCCAAAAAAAAAAAAATCAATTAAAACCTAAATGCAGTTGACAAAAACCAAAATCAACCCAGATCCAAAGATCTCACTAAAATTAGGGTTAGAAGTAAGATAAGTACCAGTAGATTGAAATCCACTGTGTATACTAAGTAAGAATACAAGAGGGACAAGCATTGATAGAACAACAAGACAAAATACAGCAACAGCAAGACCTCTCCAGCGTCTTTTTGAAGGAGGAAGAGGATAAGTTGATGATACTCCACCACCCTTCATCTCGTTAGTCTATTATTATTCCCAAAAATCAATTAAAATCACAAAGATTCATCCATATCTTCTTCTACTTCCTCCTCCTCTTCTTCTACTTCGAATCTCTCTACATACATCAATCAAATTCTCTGCCCACCAAAAAAAAATCAATCAACGCAGACTTTTGTTCATAGATTCCTTCTGTCGATCTAAACACACGCAGAGGAATTGTTAATAATAATGATGAATTGAAGATGAATGAATGACAGAAGATGAGAGAGAATGAGAGAAGAGTGTGGAGTGAGGAGAGAGAGAAACAGAGAGAGGGATCTGATTTTGCTTAAAAAAAGAAAAGAGTGTTTTTGTGAAGGAATGTGCGATATTATGACTATGAGTATGAGATGTGTGCCTCTTTGGTTTTATTTTGTCTCAGTTAACTGTTTTTAACTTCTTTGTTCTTTTTTCATTCTTCGTTCATTTTAGGCTCATTTGTAAACATTAGGCTTAGCATAACATAAGGTACCAGAGAGATCTTGCCCCTTTTCACTAGATTTTCATAGACGCCCTATTTATTAAGATAATTTTACCACTATACTACAGTGACACGGCTTATAGGCACATATCCTTAACTCTATTAGCATTTTTTCTTTTCTTTTCACAAAGTCTCCCCTCATATTAAAAGCTACCCAGGAGCCAAAGAGTTCACAAAAGAAGATGGCTCGGATGAACCATATTATACCATTTTCTGGTCAAGCTCGTCATATCAATCTTGAAGACTATCGGGGTAATATTTTTACACCGACACTTGCGAATATGAATTTCTTGGAAGGATCGGAGGAAATACTATAAGCTCATTTTATCATCCAGGGGATCAAGTAATGTTTAATATCTTCCGATGCCTTGTAGGTGTCAGGGAACAATTAATAAGCGCCACTAAAGAATTATAGGGCTCTTGTGACAGTTGATTTTCTTTTATTATTTTGGTAGACAATTGCTGCTTTGATTGTTCAACACAAGTTGAGAAGCGATTTTCTTTGAGTTCAGTTACTGCACTTAACAAGCTCAAACCGGAGTCATGGACTCATGGGTTTGAAGTTTGAACAACGAAGGTGCATAGGGAGCTGCTCTGAGCCATTGGGATACTATAAAAGATCTTCTTGCTTTTTATAGCATTCTCATCTGAGACCACACTCGTGCATCAAACCCTTTTAGATAGATCTCAACACTTGCGTCACGCAACACATTGGTAGTTGTTGCCAGTTGGTAGATGATAGTGTTATTTAACAAGAAAAGAGTAAAAAGTGTAGCTGTAGACAGCGATTTATTTCTGTAACACACACACACTCCGCGTAACCATACGGCGTATGCCATTTGTTTTCAGAAACTCAACTCAACATGTTCATTCTATTTACCTTTTTTATTCGATCTGTCTAGCCCATCTGACGGAAAAACCTATTGTATTGATCAGAGTGTAAAATTTAATATTATCGACCGACATGTTAGCGCGTGAGTTAAGAAAATAAATATATATTGGTAATCCCTGACTTTGCATAATTAACACCGACAGTACAGTGTAATGGAGTGTGTTTAAGCATTGTGTTATGAAATCAAAACCTTCATTTTGCACTTTGAAGTTTACTTTCCTATTCAATTTTCTTTTCTTCCCAAGTCGCAATGGTTAAGATAATTTTAACTTTTTGCTGGATGATGGTCTGGCCCGGAAGGACCTTCCACATTATATGTCACAGTCATATGGCACAAGTAGTTTTCCATCCGAGATTCTGTTTATGCATGATGATTCAAACAAACAAGTTTCCCATTTATAACTAGAAACGCTACAAACTGATGGCTTACACAAATTGAAGTGACCAAGAAAATAAGTGCTAGACAAAAGTAGTCAGACAAAGTTTGGAAGTACCTAAAAGTGCTTTTGTTCCTACTCGATTATTATACAAAATTGAGAATCCCTAACTCATCTAGTGTGTTGTGCTTTTTTAGCATGCACACACCCCCACGATAAAAAGGTTTTTCAAGAGCAAACACACACCAACAACAAATGTGTAGAAAAATGCTGCTTAGCTTTAATTACCAGAAAGATTGATTATGTCTAAAATAAAATCAATCTTTGATCAACTCCTCCTCCCCATTTTTCCTCCTGGTTGTCCAGTGGTTTAACAAACCAACAAATATTCACCTAACAAGCGTGGTCAATAGTCGAAATGGTTCAATAAGATTTTACCCCTTTACCTCAAAAAAAATAGTTCAAATGGGCTTAGTACAGTATGATACAAATTTCCGAATCTTAATGAGAGCTTGTAAAAAGAAAGAAAAAAAGTGAGATCTTTATCAACTTTATGAACTGGCTACTGAGCAAGACTCATTGAATGTGGCTGCAAGGGTTAAGTCGTGTAAAAGTCTGGAATGCTCCGCAACATTTTTAACCCAAATCACATTAGATAACTCTTACTGCTTCACCAATTCAGAAGAGTTCAGTGGATCTTTCTGTTTCAAAATCACAGCAATCATTGACAGAGTTCAGAAAAAACTAAACTGGGAATTGTATTTTTATGACAGAATATATGAGCCCAAAAGCAAAAGCACCTTTCTGGGACCAAGTTTGTGATTGATTAGCAATGCTCAATGCTCCAAACCCAATCATATCAAAAGAAAATGTCAATTCAGGCCGTGCTCGATAAACCTAATGTTTTCAAATAAAACCCTTTAACCAATGTGTAGAGGACATGGAGTCATTTCTAAAACGGGTGAGAAGCTAGAATGTGGAAGGAAGAGCAGTACCTGATGGTGCAACTGCTACAATAAGCTATTGCAAAAACATTTACCACAACACTGCCAACGTTAAAATTAAGTCACTGAAAAACAAAAACGAATCAAATGGTTAATGCCTGGATGTCTAAAAATTTGTTTGCACTGAAGAAAGAGATATTTGAAGATTAAACTCTTTCATAATCTTGTGTTATCTAGGCAATGAAACTATTTATTCTATCAGTAAATCTTGAAACATCCAATTTTCAGCAAGAGCTAGTTACAGTTCATGTCCTATATGGATGTCATGTGTGTGCTCACTTGCCCAGTAAACATTTTTCCCCATTAAAAAACACACAAGGGAAAAGTTGGATCACAGCGTTCAGAAGGCACATTTGTCAGATTCTGTAGTTTGTATACATACTACAAAAAAGGTGGCGATGAAATAGCCAAGCAAATCAATAAATGCAAAGGGTACCTGATTTACCCACTTTCTTTCATGCGGCTTTTTCGCATTTCCTGGGATGCTCCTCATTTTTCTCAATGAATAAATAGTTATACTTCTCCAATACCAGCTTTTGTTCTTTAAGTAAACCCAAACTTTCGTATGCATCGGCCACTTTTTGCACCACCGATTTACCAGGAGGTTTCCGATCGTATGCTTCTAGGCGCTTGAAAAGCTGTTTTCATCAGAAAAATAAAAAAATTATTGAAATAGTATAGTCAGCCCAGGTAGATGGAAGACGGGGAAGATTCTAAGACTATATCTGAGAAGGGTGGGACATTCTGCAATGAACAGCAAAGCTCTCCGTACAATCATTAGTTATTTGAGCACTCAACACACATCAATACAACTTACGTATCTGCTGTATTCTTAATAAAAGCATATCTGCTCACTTGACTGTAGCTATAGATGTGGCTACCTAGGGTTTATAGATACTTAGATAGTAATTAGCAGGTGGTGAGATTGGCAAATGTCTACAACCACCAAAAACCAGTACATGGGGATAGCAAATAGACTTGGGGACATCACCAAAAGGGTGAAAAAAGCACACGAAACATCTTGATTTTCTAGAATCCTTTACCACTCAGATATAGGAATTGGTGTCACGAAAGTTTATGAATGCAAGCTTTACCTCAAAATGGTTGTTGCACCATTATACTTAGATATGAAAAGCATCTAAGGTATTAATTAAATGCTGATTCGCAAAATAATTGTACTCAACTTAGAAAAGAAAATACTTCGAAAAATGTTTCTAACAGTATGGAATCCCAAAGATTTTCATCCGAAACTGAGGAACAGTGCAAACTGTTGCTGATTTTCTAATTCAAGAAGCTAACCCTATGTGGGTCTAAGTTTAACTAAACACAACAATCTACTTTACTGACACGCAATTATATCCCATGATCTTAGTTAATTTACTCGATTGAATTGCTGATATGAAAAATAAAGATACAGCTGAAGGAGAGAATTCAATATGGATAAGGGCGTACCTTTACAAGTCTTTCAAACATGTTGTTCTGATAATATATCGATATCATAAGGTCACACAACTCCTTGGGCACTGAATGCATATTGTTAATAACTTTTCTAGCCCAAATGATGTGTGCTTCTTCTGGCCTGCGGTCCTTTTCTAGAGCACGTATCAACTGGCCATAAGTTCCCATCGTAGTGCATTGCCCTTTACTTAACATCCACTTTATTACCTGGAATGAAATTTAAAAAGGGAAGGTTAAGAAAAGCCAAAACAATACATCTGAGCAATCAGTTATGTAAGATATCATTCAGATAAACTCTTTTCCCTTTACCAAATCCCATGCACAGACAATTACTGCTCTAATTGCACCAACAATGTGAGAAACAAAAAGAAAATCAGCCTTCCATCACAGCCTAAGAATTTGGTTCATGCGGATATAAGTGAACGTTTGATCCTCTCGTAATGGTAAATATTAAAAATAGTCAAAGAGTAGGCGTAGATCCAACGACTCATAGAACTTGGATGCTTGAATATTGACAAAGAAACAGAGAAAAGAAAATTTGCTCGTGCCTGAATAACTCTATGCCACTGGTGCTCCCTTTCAAGAGCAATCAACGTTCTCTTCAGAGAGACAGTTGGGAACTTCTGCTCCGACGCAACCCATGCATCAAGTGTGCTATAGATAGTTTCTTTAGAATCCTCGAGGTGAAGAAGCTGCAATATTGTAAGGAAATTTATGCAAGTCATGATCAGTGGAAATATAGAACATAGCTCATGATGCATATCCTAACTGTTTCAGTGCGAGTAATTCATTCCATTCTCAGTAATTCATTTAGTGTTTCAAAAAGCATAGTATGATATCCGTCCTTTACGTAAGTAATACAACATGGAGCCCGCTGTCGTACTTACTGTGTTCATGAGAAACTTGACCTTATCTTTTCCCGACACATTCTCCCCAATCTCGCGCTTACCTATGACACTCAAATCTTTCTTTGGAAGCTCTTGCATAGCTGGATTGTCGTTTTGAACCTGAAAAGAATTTACGTTATTAGTATTTAGAAACCATCAACTGACAGAAATCTTGGCTTCAACATCTTAAATAAACACGGATAAGCATAAACTATTTTGCAAAATGCTTAGCAATTTGAAAATTATTGTTGCGTTGTTCTTATTGAGACGACTTTATTATTGCTGATGTTGTATGTATCTATATAAATTAGCTACAATTCCCGTTCTAGCTTTCTGCTTTCAAAAATAGGTTGCGAAGACTAAGAAAGAATTTGCCCGCATAAGATGCATATACTTAACATGAGGCAACAAAATGACCACCTATTTTGAAAGCTAGGTGACGTTGTTGTATTCGATGCTTCCTTCTAAAACTTAATTTTGTGTGAAAACAAAAAGGCAAAGGCATTTACAAAATGACACACACTGAGGAGAGACGCTCAGGATGACATAGGAAATCATTAACTAATCATACTACTTCTAGTTTGATTCATGAAACCTTTATAGAGCAAATAAAAGTTATCAGTCTAACCTCAGCTGATGGTTTCATTTCCTTCTGAGTAGAAAGTTTTGCCCTCCAAGGTTGCACCATAGTACTATAACAACTGCGGCAACATTGAGCAATCCAATCTACCTGTGCAGAATAAATATCACAAAGTCAATCCAAGTTGAACACATCAGGTTTAGTATAATACTGAAGGCGAAAAATCATATTCTCCGTCCACTTGAACCCCAGATATATACCCTAGTAACTACTATGATTTTGATTAAGAATTAAATGGGAGAAACTAATACCTCCATTGTTGAGTTGGAATTCCTGCAAATAAGCCAATCTATGTTCAAAATTTGGGTTTAGGGTAATGAAAACCACATACATAACTAAAACTGATTAAAAGTAGAAATGTAGAATAAAACGGGAAGAAATACCTAAGCAAGAAACACTGAGAAGTAGAATTAGACACGGAGGCTGACATGTTTGAAGCAATCCGAATAGAGAGCGATTTATTGAACTGAGAAATCATCCCTCTATACATTTTTCTTTTCCTTCTTCTTCTTTTCAGTTCAATTCCCTCTTCATTTTACTACGAAGAAGTTCTTCTTTGTTTTCTTTTCAGTTTCTGCGGATACTGATTATTAGGTTGGGAACTGTTACTGGGCCTTTTTATTCAAGAGTCCAGGACTGCTACGAGGGGATTAAAAAAAAAAAAAAAACATATTTTTCTAAAAACAAAAAAATATATTTGTTAAGCAAACACTCCAGAGAAATAACCGATAATAAAATTTAAAATCATTAAATTTCCATGGCGACTGCACGCAAGCGCCACTCCTGGACACACAATTTCCATGGCTGCACGCAAGCGCAACAAATATCTTGAAAAGTGCTCTACGCATGGATACGGTTTCGGTGTGCTTGCATTTTCTACTCTAGGGGAATTAGGGGATGATACTATTGCTTTTCTGAAAAGATTACGGAACTGCCTCATGAGTAATGATGCAAACCACAGGTTAGGTGGTGCTCTGTTCCACAGGATAGGCATTACTATCCAAAAAGGTGTTGGAGCTCAGCTTGTCGCTAGGCTTCCTACCACTCACTTGTAAAAGACTTCTTCTGTCGTTTCAATAAAATGCCTATATCGGCGCTCTTTTATTAAACAAATTTATTTTATAGCAATAGTACTTATTTATTATATTTTACAATGAGAGTAGAAATGAACTCGAAATATTTACACGTTGATAATCATCACAACAAAAGTTTATTTTAGTTTGATACGATAATAACATGGATTCATTTCAGTGCGGCCAATCGGGCTTTTTTTTAATCTCAAATTAAAAAAAAAACTACCATTTCTTCTTTGTGGATGAATCACACAATTTTTTCTTGTTTTCCTATCCAAGATCAAATGGTTTGTGATATTCCTTTTCTTTTTGTACAAAATATATTTTTCTAGAAGATTGCGGTCTGTTTGCACTTGGGCGAGTTAAGAAGCCCCCAACTCATCGTTCTTTCAGGAGCAAAGCCCAATTCGTTGTTTCGGAGATAATGAATAAATCTTATATTTATCGTGTATTTATGATATAAGACTCTGTAACGTAGTATTCATTACAAAAAAATTGTACCAAACTTAATATTCGATACAAAATTTCTTGTACAAATATCGTTGAACAGCAAAAGATGGTCCAAATAAGGCCATTTATGTTTCAACCATAAAATATGTGCAACTCACTTTCACACCTTCTCTTCTTGGTTCTTCTTTATGGCACAAACAACTTCTCCTTTGATCAACAATAAGCCGAGGATTGCTTCAATAGATTGACAATCGTTGCTTTTCAAAGATTAGATGTTTTAACGATTATTTTGTGATGTAGAAGAGGATCGTCGATCGTCTTACATATGAAGTTTTTGTAATGGAATACAACGTTCAATATGAGAATTCCAATCTGAACCCTCATCTACATCCCTATATTCACAATCCCCAAACTGTACAGATGAAGCCCGTACCTTTCATTTCCACAAAGATAATCATTTACGTAGAGCGAACCCAGGGAATTCACTAACTCAGTCTCGAGGAAAATATGTCCATTGCTGGATATAGATGGGTGCTTAAATTTAAAAGGGAAAGGACTAGAGACTCAAACATGAAGCATAAGGGGATTTTTGTGAGCGTAAATTGGGATCAAACCTGTGATCTCAGGATCATTTTGGTTATTGCAAAATATCGTTGAACACTTGTTTTTTGCTTGAACTTGATGTTTTTATTGTATAAAAACTTGTGTGTATTCATGGTTGCTGGTAGCAATTCAAGACAGGGGAAAAGAAAGGAACATAGAAAAAAAATGGAAAGCTGGGAAAAAATATTGATTAGGAAATCTAATGCTTAAGATTGCACAATGTTAAAACAATAAAGAATTCATGTTCATTTATAGACGTGACACGCAGAAAACTTAAAATTTTAGCGTTACAAATTATGTGATTTGTCTTTACATATTACAAGAATATAATGACACGTTGTGCACATATACATAGGATTCAACGTATTCAATGCCAAGCAATTCATTATCATTAATGTAAAAAGAAAATGATGTTAAACTTATTGAAAATATCGAAAAATAAGAACGTACAAATCAACGTCTTTAAGAGTACATAAATATTTAACAATTTTAATAATTTCAATAAATGATCTTATTTATAGGATGTTACAATAACTCTCCGCTAAAAGTGTAAACGCGGTGTAATAAATAAAAATAATACAAATCTAATTAGTGAAATTAGTCAAGGGTCCATTAAAATCTCGAATTTCTTGTATCATGGTCTAATGTGATTACTTAATGGGTAAAAATAACATTCACTATTAATGTACACAATGATAATGTTATTTTTATTTAAGAAACAATGTACACAATGATAATGTTATTTTTATTTAAGAAACAATTTGTTGGTTTTGTAGTCTCGCAACGAGCAGTAACACTGCAATATTTAGAAGAATGGAAATTTTTTATCTCTTCCTTACGTTTTACTATCATTCTATAATATCCATATTCTTCATCTTTGATTCTTACCGGAACCTTACTGAAAAGGAGGGGTACCAAGTACATCATCAAATTTTAATTCGGAAACCTGTATAGGAAAACTTGTCACAGTAAGTAGCACAGATCAACGGTAGAAGTCTGATACCTGATACTGCAAAACATAAAAACTACGGGACCTAATCCTGAACTTGAGCACCACATTGTATTAAACCACTACAGACACTAGCCTACTATCATACTTCGGACTGGAATATAGTTGATATCGAGTCGACCATATGAGTAATTTAGCTTTATTGGTGCTCCATTACGTCTTTTGGATCTCGAAAGGCGCTACGCAACATAACTCCCTTAGATGACATCCTTTATAGGCCTAGGAGTTGGTTCAACCCAAGAGAAGACTTTTATGACTATTTTTCCTCTAACAACAAGCCTATTAGACTCTGATATATTTCGATCAAGGTCTGAAAATCTGTTTGTAATAAAACATGTCCAGCAAACCTCAAGGATCTGGAAAACTTGCACTCTTATCACATAGAATCCTAAATCACTATCACTCCGCAAGAACAATTTAAAAAAATCAAACCAAAAGTGATTTAGATACCATAGATAGCAATTTATTGAACTGAGTAATCATCCCTCTATATACTTTTTTTCTTCTTCTTTTTGGGTTGTTAAAAACACCTTGAGTTCAATTCCCTATTCATTTTACTACGAAGAAGTTGAGGATTCTTTTTTGTTTTCAGTTTATGCGGATACTGATTATTAGGTTGGAAATTATGAATCTGTGATTGTCTTACTATTTTCACTAGGGCCCACTAGGGACCGCCACTGGGCCTTTTATTATGACGGTCATTATCAAGGGTCCAAGACTGCTACGAGGGTATAAATCAAAAAAAATCATAAATTAGTTTGAGAATTGAATTTCAAAGTATTTTTTTAAAAGCAAAAAAGTATATTTTCTGAAGCAAACACCTGAGAGAAGTAACCGATAATAAAATTCATAATCATTATATAAATTTAGCTTATAACAATAGCATATATTTAATATATTTTACAATGAGCGAAATAGAATGATCTCGAAATATTTACATGTTGATAACCATAACAACAAAAGTTTATCTTAGTTTGATATCATAAGAGCATGAAATCTTACATTCATCGTGTATTTATTGCTAGAGCATTGCTCGTCCGAATTCACAAGTGTTGTTATTTCAAGCTTGTTGTCAAATTTAGTTGTCAAAACTATATCTTGATTTCTAGTCTACAATTAGTTAAGTCTCGGATTATGATGGAAGTGTAGTTGAGAAACCGACATCACGGCAGTCATCATTGTGTTATACCGTTTGAAGGCGAAGATTAACCGAAGCTTTTGGAGAATTTCATCAACAAAAGGTAAGTGAATACTGAACCACCTATTTCTCAAGTTATATTCACTTTTTTTATCCTTGAGACGATTGTCACATAACTAATTAGACTAGCTTGCATAGGCAAGAATTTCGAGTCGAGAACTAATTATTTAGTTTACGAATTTCTAAATATAATGACTAAGCTTAATGAATTGTTCATACTTGATCAAATTTCGGTGGAGAACAATTTATTGTTCGGAATGAAATCATGATTCAAGTTAATCATTCAAAAATAGCCTGGAACAGTGATATGTGTCATTGATGTTATTCAGGAATGTTTTGAATTGATTTAGAAAAATATAAAACTACTATATTCGGAATACAAGACAGTGTTATCAGTCTTACAAACTGAGAAAAGTTTTATATGTCTGAAGCCGTATTACATGTACTTGTACACGTAGCGGAGTAGCTATATATCAACTTTCAGATCTGTGTGATACGCATACTAGTATGCACATCATGGGAAAATCTGTTTGTTTCATGATCCAGATAAGTATGCATATTCTCATGCAAACCATTTTGGAACTGTGGTAAGGGAACCGAGTTAAATTCAAACCGGTATGCGAGCCAATACACTTCTATGTTCTAGAACCAGTTTACTACCCAAACTGTTACGTGAACTCGAAAAGTTCTGTGAACTCCGGAACTGGTAAAAGACTTAAGTTTGCAAACTGGTACGTGAACTAAAAAAGTTATGTCTATTATAGCATAGCTCGGTTGAACCCACTAAGTGTTGGTATGACAAATTTGGTTGTCATATTTTAGTATCAAAACTCATCTAGGGTAGCTTGATTAAATACTAGAGTCAACTTCGTTTAGGTTAGACTAGAAAGTCTAGGAATGTCTAGAAATACAAGTATTACTGTTAGAGCATAGCTCGGTTGAACTCACCAAGCGTTGGTATGTCAAGTTTGGTTGTCATATTTTAGTATCAAAACTTATCTAGAGTCGCTTGATTAAATACTAGAGTCAACTTCGTTTAGGTTAGACTAGAAAGTCTAGGAATGTTGAGACATACAAGTATTACTCTGAATACCTGAAGAATGTGAATAAGTAACGAACTACAACGATGACATCATCCTTCCACTTGAGGTTAGTAATCTTGACTTGAACTGTTTCATTCCTAACATATCTCTCAAGTCGTGCTATATTGAAAACATAACTGCGAAGCTGTATATATTGTACATATTGTATAATACTCTAGTGATGTGACATGATCATAATAGTATGATCATAGTATTATGGAATTAGACTACGAAGTATAACGCTTGTCTTTTGAACTTCGTAGATATGACATCGACATAATCTTGTATATAGTGTTATGATTATGTGAATGGGTTATGGTGAATATTTCATCCTAGGAAACAATGTTTTACATTTGTTTAAAGGAAGTACATTCATGAACTTGTTTCGTGAATCGAAAGGGAAATCAATAGGCTTATTGGTCCGACTATTCATTGCAAATATTTGGATGACCGATATATGTGAGATGGTAGAATCGATCTTAACTCAGGTTATGTATCTTGGTATAACTAATCACAATTCCTAGACTTATGATTTGATATGACCGGTCTTGGTAATTGGTGTAACCGACCCTAAGTAATCACCATGTGATGGTATGATCGATCCTTGTAATTGGTGTGACCGATCCATTATCAAGAACATCTCAAGTTCTTTGGAAAACTTGTTGTACCCAATTTGGCTCCTAGCGAAATGCACAAGGTATTGTGGAGTCGTGACATGGAAGAATTAATCTATCATATGGTAATATGTACTCATAACTTTGACTTTGGTGGTTTTATAATCAAACAGATGATAAGAATCTGGAATAGTGGCAAAAGCATGGGTTTTCCATGTCGTATCACTAGAATCTGTAGTGTCTTTGAAAATAGTGCCAATGATTCTCAAAGACTTGTACCAAAGCCACATAATCATTCTATTATCAATAGAATAAGAGGACAAAGTCATGTTGGAACAAACACAAGCGCTGCTCCTAGTACTCCTTTGCAAGATTTTGATCTTGAAACCTTTTATCGAAGGCTTAGTAGGAGGAATGACTGTTTTGAGCATCAAGTTAATTTTGCATTAAACAAGCTTCCAGAACTTATTGCATACCTCACAATGATTGCTCAGGATTACAAAGACACATAATCTGAAGAAGAATTTGGTCTGAGCGACACCATCTCAAGCTCTTAGATTCCTTTGTCCTAAATTGTTAAAACTTCTGTGTACAAACTTAGGACTAGTTTATCTTTTGAACTTTTATGTTTAAGGTGTTATAAAACTTTTAAGTTTGTGGATTATGTTGGACTTGTTTGTCATAGTATGATGTTTTATGTTAATGATGCAATTTCATTTAATAGTCTATTCATACTATTTATGTATTGACCATTTAAAATTATGTAGCAGTAGAAGTTACACAAAATAAAAATGGTTTCAAAAAACTTTTCGGTTTATGAGATGTCTGAGTTCGGTTTTTATAAACCTTAATATTCGATCTCATATGAAGTAACCCTTATGATTTGTGTGGCTTTTTTATTTAGCGAGATTAAGTTCTAGCCCATGTTGGTAGGCTTTATCAAAGGATCATAAGGTGTTTTGATTGAAACTCATATGCAAAAAGTCACAATATGTTGAGTCAATTTGTGTTTTCATGATTGTGTTTAGCATAACATATGTGTTTCGGGTTTTCAACTTTTTCTATTGGCACGCATTAGTTAAAACCAATTCAACCTTTCTCTGGTAAAGGTTGCTTTTGTTGTTATTCTTTTGTTATTGCGAGAGGATGACAACACACTGGGGGAGAGTTCTTATTTGAACTTGCGCTTAATGATATATCTTTCTGGGGAGAGTGGATGCGGAAATTGAGGTAATAAATTTGTTAGTTAATCGTTTTCATGTTTAAGAAAAGCATGTTTATAATGCATATATTTTGCTTTTGCTTAACGAAATTTCGGTACAATTGATATGTTCCATTATATTGTGTATGGATGTATGTGTGATTCAATTGTTTCTGGTTAAGAAAAACTGTGTCAATTTATTTGGATTATTTTTTGGTATCTTCTCTATTGTTGGGTATCAAGTGTTTTTGCTCAGTGCAACTGCGGTGCTGTAATGTGTATGTTTGTTTCAATTGCTTCTGGTTAAGAAAATAATTGTGCAAGTCAATTTATTTTGGTTTGTAACTATTGTTTAAGGCTTCACAAAATATGGGATCATTTGTTTAGTCCAAGTGATTCTGGATAAGAGAAACTAAGTTGTTTATGATCTTAGTTAGACTTATCAAATTGGAGGATTCGGTTATTCAAGTCTAACCGAATGCCTTGATAAGAAAAACTAGTTAACTAACCTAGTGTTTGTCTTGTCTAAAGGGAAAGGTCTAAGTTATTGTCTGAATAATTAGATCCTCATGAGAGAAATAAAGTTAATTCTAATATTTATTTTGGTCTTATCGAAACAAGTGATTGTGCATACACAATCGGTCCCACAAGGAAATTGAGTATCTTAGTAGAATTGTTGGATTTTAGAGAAAATTGCTTCGGGCAATTGTTTCCTTGATATAATCCTTGAGCCTGATTATTATGAGAAACAACTTGAACGGTACCAAATACCAATGTTCAAGTGTCAATCAATTTCAAGCAACAACCAAAGGTTGGGTTTACCAATTGATTGAACTATGCACAACCTGTGATATTTAAATTATATAAACAAATATAATGCGGAAAAGAAATAACACAGACACCAGAAGTTTTGTTAACGAGGAAACTGCAAATGCAGAAAAACCCCGGGACCTAGTCCAGACTTGAACACCACACTATATTAAGCCGCTACAGACTCTAGCCTACTACAAGTTAACTTCGGACTGGAATGTAGTTAAGCCCCAACCAATTTCACACTGATTAAGGTACAGTCCCGTTCTTTACGCCTCTGAATCCCAGCAGGACTCTACGCACTTGATTCCCTTAGCTGATCTCACCCACAACTAAGAGTTGCTACGACCCAAAGTCGAAGACTTGATAAACAAATCTGTCTCCCACAGAAAAGTCTATTATGATAGATAAATCTGTCTCCCACAGAAATACCTACGAAGTTTTGTTCTGTCTTTTGATAATTCAAGGTGAACAGGAACCAATTGATAATCCGGTCTTATATTCCCGTAGAACAGCTTAGAAATATCAATCACCTCACAATAACTTAACTATATGGTAGTAGAACAAGTTATTGTGGAATCACAAAGAATGAAACGAAGAGCTTTGTGATTACTTTTTATATCTTACCTATCAGAGATAAATCTCGAGCAAATTTTAGAGAAGATAGTACTCAATACGATAGAACAAGTAAGATTAGAACACACAACTACAGAGAAAATAGTTGGGTCTGGCTTCAGAATCCCAATGAAGTCTTTAAGTCGTTAACCTATAATGGTTTTAGGGAAAAACTAGGTTAAAGGAGAATCGACTCTAGTCACAACTAGTATCACACAGGAGGTGCGGGGATTAGATTTCCCAGTTGCTAGAGTTCTCCCTAATATAGTCTTCAAATCAGGGTTTGATAACTTTGAGAAAAAGCAATCAATATTCACCGTTGGATGAAACCTGATTTAAGATTCAAGCTAATATCTTTCCACCGTTAAATGGTCTTAGCTTGTTACACACAAATGAAATATACTTCATTTAGATATGGGTAACCGTACCCAAACGTGTATATTGAGTTGGCTCAATAACAGTTAATCGAAGTTAGCCACATGAACACTTTTGTATTAACCATGTTCATCTTAAAACTTCTAGATCAATTGATAATCAAATGAACCTAATTGTGTTAATCATAGAGTTGTTCAATTGTTTATATTCTCATAGAAGTATACAAGACACAATTGAAGCAAAACCGGATTGATTCAAAAGAATCAATTCATGAACATTTTATCCACGGTTTGCAAAGATTGCATTCCTTAATTTATAAATGTATTTGTTCATGAGTATGAAATCATACTTAACCGATTTTAGAACTTAACCTCATAAGTTTGAAAACGGGTACGCAAACTTAAGTTCCAAACTTGATCCTTTCCGACAGTTCACAAACGGGTGCACATACTGTCGTTCCGGACCGAACTTAGGTTAATTAATTTGCAAACGGGTACGCAAGCTTAGTTCCCGTACTTTGACAGTTAAAACCGTTCGCATATGGGTATACATGCTTGGTTCCCGGACCTTAATTATTCTTACAACAGTTTGCATACGGGTATGTATACTGTGTTATATCCAGACAATGGTTAATTGTTCTAAACTCCCATTTAAATCATTGAAACATTCTTAGAAGATGACAATAGCTGTCTCACACAAATTATTAGCTTATAAGCAATTTTCAAGTGATCGAATGATCAATACGAAACATTCCGAGTCTACATCAAATGACTGTCTCACACAAATCATGTAAGATGTTACAAGGCGATTTTCACATGATCATCTTTTGACTTTCGTCAAGAATAATGATGAACGTAGTTAAAGCAAAAATCTTTCCAACACATATTTCGAGAAAGATATAAGCGAGTTAAACTCAGCTCGAAATATCAAATTTGTATAATGTAAGTCTATATAGCTATACGACTTAGTATCAATAGGAGATAGAATAGAATAGACTTCTGAGTGATAGATGAGTTCAAGTCTCCACATACCTTTTGTTGATGAAGTTCCTCTAAGGTCCCCTCAGTAGATCTTCGTCTTCTATCGATGAACGTCGTGAAGTCTAAAGCTCAACTACACATTCTATCCTAATCCGAGACATAGATATAAGTAGACTAGAAATCAAGACTTATAGTTTTGACAACTAAACTTGATAAACAAGCTTGAAATAGCAACGCTTGCGAGTTCGACCGAGCAGTGCTCTAACAATCTCCCCCTTTGTCAATTTTAGTGACAAAATTATCAATACATATGGATTACAAAATAAATAAACTTTGTAGCTTTTCATCCAAATGCTTGATTTCCTTGGTTCTTCAATATTCCTTGAATTCTTCGTCACTCCAAGTACTCTAGTGATTTTGAACGTGTTCAACTCAACATCATAGTTGTTGAAGATCTGTAGCCATAATAATAAGAAAACAGTTGTTCTCAATTATTGTTATACAGTGTCATAGTATTATTACTCAGCATCAAAGTTCAATTGTATCACAACTTTGACAATAATAATACGGTGATATGTATCACTTCCCCTTAGTCAATACTTCATCTCACAATGAAAACCACTCTCCCTTACATAATGATCTGTAAACCATA
The DNA here is from genome assembly GCA_023531105.1 of Papaver atlanticum. NCBI lineage: Eukaryota > Viridiplantae > Streptophyta > Magnoliopsida > Ranunculales > Papaveraceae > Papaver > Papaver atlanticum. Next base: position 6,751,378 of record JAJJMB010010045.1, on the reverse strand, counting down.
TGTATGTAGTGTGAGCTACAAAATAATTCTCCCCCTTTTTGTCAATATAAATTGGCAATGGTACGAAAACTAGCGGGATCACAATGAAATTCTCAAAGAGATTATTAATGACTAAAAGAGAACATATCAACTTTGTTTCGATGATTTCACATAGTCGAAACTTAGTGTATTCATCAAGGAGTTTATAAAGATACAAGATAACTCCTACAATATTCCACAGCCGCACTCCCCACAAAGATTTGGCAATTAAGCACAAGTTCAATTAAGAACTCTCCCCCATGAAATGTCATTCCCGAAAGAACAACAAGAGCGACCTTACTTTTAGAAGAAAATAAGGATTTATTTGGACATTAACAAATCATATGGGACATGAATTTGTATCCAGTAAACTCAATTAAATTAACCACAAAGGAACCTTAATGATTAATTTAATCGGAAATGCTCAACATAAGAAAACTTACGGAGCCATACATTACTTTCACATAGAAGTGGATCAGGGAAAGATCAATACTACGGAATATTTAAAAGTTCATTATATATCTTTTATCAATATTTGCATAATGACATAATAGACTTAACTTTTGACATATATGGGACAATCATAGTTCACGGACGTAAACACACATATCCCATAACATTTTTTGCAATATATAAAACCAATAAAGATTAATATTGCAAAATCATCTTCCAAATAACTTAGAATTTAAATAAATAAATCTAAAACATTGCAAGATGAAAATCGTTGGCAATAGCTATGTGTAATCACAATATTTGCTATTCCAAACCCTAGTTATCCTTCTTAAAACACAAGAATAAATTCTCATAAGAAGTTTCCTAAAAAAAAAAAAAACTAGAAAAAACTTTAGACATGACCAGCAACCAGGGGTTTCGAACAGAAACAAGTTCATTAGTCGCTTTCTTTAGCTCAATCTTCAGAAACTCAAGATTCTTTGTTGCAATTTCAAGTTGACCATGAACAACCTCAAAATCTGGAAGAAGATTTCAAACTATTGAGATGACATCTGAACTGGAAGATCGTTTTCATGGTCGACTGCATGAAAGTAGGTAATGAAAACAGGGTTCTCGTGAAACTCAATGACTTTTCCTTCTTCAACTTTGTCTTCCTTTTTGTATAATATCACAAGAGAAATATTGATGTTATGGAAACAGTATATATCAGAAGAAGGAATCCATGATATATATATATATACACGAGATTTTCATAGGGAAACCCCAGGGTTACTCGTTTATGTTCGGTAAGGGTCGCGTGCACATACGTTTGTGGTTATGAACCAGGTTCAAAACCAAGGAACCAATGGAGCCTATTTTTAGAAGTATATTTCTATAACATCAAAAACAAGTTCTAAAAATATGACAGAACATCTTAGCTGAGAAATAGAGCATAAGGTAATTGTTGATAGTCAACAAATCAACTGTCATTAAGAAAAAACAGAACGAAGATTTTTAAAGTGAACAACAAAGAGAATTTCTCAAGAGTTAATGATCATTTATATTACATCTTATAATAGTTAACCGGAGCAGAGCTTAGCAGTAAGATGATCATTTTATTTTTACACCAAAAAACAGATACAACAAAGACCATTTTGTCAATAAGAAGATAGCTTCTTGAGAATTATGAGCATCCTCAAACGGTCTCAAAGAGGATGCACATTTGTAAGCAGTCAAGTTGTAATTTGAAGAGCATATAGCTCATCAAGTGTATTGACATTTTCCCTTTTTCTTTCTTGAATATCATCAGGGAAGTCAATTGAGTTAGTCTCAAGAAAATTAACAAGAGGAGGACAAGAGATACCTGAAGCTGCTTCCTTCCTTGCCTTCTTAATGCTACACTTGAGTCTATTTATACTGGTCTTGAGTTCCGAAACACGATTATTGATATGAATGTATTCAGGAACGATTGACACTTTTGATCCAGAACTTCCTCCAGCCACCGAAGAAGAGTTTGAATAATTTTTCTTACTCATTGGATCATCAACACGGTCAATTTTCCTTATAACACTATTCTTTTTACAATTGTAAAAAGATTTTGTGTTATATTTACATGCAAGAATTGGCTCATCACAGCACTTTACTTGTCTGAGGGTTGGACATTTAAGACCAGTAATATGAGGAACAGGTTTGATAACTTCTTTAGACATCCAAATAAGAATGTTATGAAGCTTTTCATTCCGAAAACGAAAAAGACATATCCTCTCAAGATGACCCTTGTTTCCGCAATAATAACATCTGAAGGGAATGGTATTACCCGTTCTCATATGAGTAGGAGGTTGACAACCCTTGTTTTTTGAAACTTCTGCCACTGAAGGTAATTTTTCACATTTGCCATTAGTGAAAATTTTATGCTGGAAATTGCTATTAGTACAACTAAAATCAATCTTGCTACTGCTTGAAGCATCTATTTCTTTATATCCCAAACCACGTGTATCACGATGTTCCTTATAATCTCCCAGCATAGTGGATAATTTTGTTGAACTAAGGTTAAACTTCTTCAAGTTTTATTCCAGCATATTTACCTTGTTTTTAGCTGCAGAAAGGTCATCCTCCAATTGTTTTTCTCGCGAGTTAAAAACGTTTTCTCTGTCAATAAAACAACTTTGTTGAGAGCTACATCTTGCTACGGATTCAGCAAGTTCTTCTTTCAACACAAAGAGATTTCGACGAAGATTTTCATAGTCGGAATTCTTTGAACGCACATCTTCTCCGGGATATTTAAGAAGAGATTGTAAGATATTATACCCACAATCGTAACCCATAAAGAGTTTCTCATTTTCCTGTTTTATAGACAGAGAGGAGTCAGAAACTCAGCCAATCAAGATGTTGACTTCTTTTTCTTTATGAGATGGTAAAAAAGATTGATATATCGTGATACTTCCTCATCAACATCTTGTCCATCATCTTAATCACTTTCATTTGAAAGATCATCCAACTGTTCATCCAGGTGCGTTTCCCAGTTATACATAATTTCAGACAATGGAGAAGACGTGAGAGATTTATCAAGAGAAACAAAGATTTGAACTAATTTAGAACGTTTCTGAATTGGTGATGTGTTGTTTGAGATAGCACAGCTGTCCATCGAGTCAGATTGCTACAAACACAGACTTATGAGGTCTTAAACGTGTTTGCCTGCTCTGATACCAATTGAAAATGTGGGGGTCTAACAACCACACTCAATATTTCGTTAGGCAATCTGTATGGACTAACTCCAATATAATTCCAAGAGAATCAACTAGACAGTCAAACTCAATCAAGGAAAATATATCCAAGAGTCATATCTCTGTTTCTCAATGTAATCAGCAAATCAAACAGATAGAATCTGTGAGCCTGATTATTATGAGAAACAACTTGAACGGTACAAAAGACCAATGTTCAAGTGTCAATCAATTTTAATCAACAACCAAAGGTTGGATTTACCAATTGATTGAACTACACACAACCTGTGATATTTCAATTATATAACAAATACAATGCGGAAAAGAAATAACACAGACACCAGAAGTTTTGTTAACGAGGAAACTGCAAAAGATTTGAACACCACACTGTATTAAGACGCTACAGACTCTAGCCTACTACAAGTTAACTTCGGACTGGAATGTAGTTGAGTCCTAACCAATCTCATACTGATTAAGGTACAGTCGTGTTCCTTACGCCTCTGAATCCCAGCAGGACTCTACGCACTTGATTCCCTTAGTTGATCTCACCCATAACTAAAATTTGCTACGACCCAAAGTCGAAGACTTGATAAACAATTCTGTCTCCCACAGAAAAGTCTATTCTGATAGATAAATCTGTCTCCCACAGAAATGCCAACGAAGTTTTGTTCCGTCTTTTGATAAATCAAGGTGAACAGGAACCAATTGATAATCCGGTCTTAGATTCCCGAAGAACAACCTAGAAATATCAATCGCCTCATAATAACTTAACTATATGGTAGTAGAACAAGTTATTGTGGAATCACAAAGAATGAGACGAAGAACTTTGTGATTACTTTTTATATCTTGCATATCGGAGATAAATCTCGAGCAAATCTTGGAGAAGATAGTACTCAATACGATATAACAAGTTGAAAAGGCGGGGGTCTAACAACCACACCCAATATTTCGTTTAGGCAATCTGTATAGACTAACTCCAATATATTTCCAAGAGAATCAACTAGACAGTCAGACTCAATCAAGGAAAATACATCCAAGAGTTATATCTCTGTTTCTCAATGTAATCAGCAAATCAAACAGATAGAAATCCGTGAGCCCGATTATTATGAGAAACAACTTGAACGGTACCAAAGACCAATGTTCAAGTGTCAATCAATTTATATCAACAACCAAAGGTTGGATTATCTAATTGATTGAACTACACACAACCTGTGATATTTCAATTATATAAAAAATATAATGCGGAAAAGAAATAACACAGACACCAGAAATTTTGTTAACGAGGAAACCGCAAATGCAGAAAACCCCCGGGACCTAGTCCAGATTTGAACACCGCACTGTATTAAGCCGCTATAGACTCTAGCCTACTACAAGTTAACTTCGGACTAGAATGTAGTTGAGCCCTAACCAATCTCACACTGATAAAGGTACAATCGCGTTCCTTACACCTCTGAATCCCAGCAGGACTCTACGCACTTGATTCCCTTAGCTGATCTCACCCACAACTAAGAGTTTCTACGACCCAATGTCGAAGACTTGATAAACAAATCTATCTCACACAGAAAAGTCTATTGAATAGATAAATCTGTCTCCCATGGAAATACCTACGAGTTTTTGTTCCGTATTTTGATAAATCAAGGTGAACAGGAACCAATTGATACACCAGACTTATATTCCCGAAAAAACCCCTAGTAATATCAATCACCTCACAATAATCTTAACCGTATGGTAGCGGAACAAGATATTGTGGAATCACAAAGAATGATACGAAGAGCTTTGTGATTACTTTTTATCTTACCTATCGGAGTTTAAATCTCTAGCAAATCTTAGAGAAGATAGTACTCAATATGATAGAAACAAAGTAAGATCAGAACACGCAACTACAGAGAAAATAGTTGGGTCTGGCTTCAGAATCCCAATGAAGTCTTTAAGTCGTTAACCTATAATGGTTTTAGAAAAACCTAGGTTAAAGGAGAATCGACTCTAGTCGCAACTAGTATCACACAGGAGGTGTGGGGATTAGGTTGCCCAGCTGCTAGAGTTCTTAAATCCTGATTTGTGCTAAACTCTTGTCTCTTTGACCAGGCACTTTAGACAAGATGCACCTTCAACACGATCAAGCTGTGTTGGGGTGAACAATAATCTATCCACCATTCAATCCTTGTATGGAATTCCTAGTACCTTTTTTCACAGAATGTTTAGACCATGTTCTTTTTCGGAGAGGTCTAAACAATTATTTAGAAATTAACTTTTTCGGAGAAGAATTAAGTTTACATACCTCAGATGAATTAGACTTCTAAACAAGTTTAAGCTTGTTTGCTAATCGATTTGCTCTCCGTTGAAGTTTATTGACATATCTTATTTTATGTTTGTACTTGTAACACTTATAGAGTTCATGACCCTTAAAAGTATAATAAGAACATGTCAATGTGGAGGACGGTTCAGACACCATAGCTGAGCATGCTGCTAAACAAATTGAGGTACCCGAAACATGTGAAATAGAATTTTCAGTAGACAGGGAAAAATCCATTTTATCCTCCATAGTGGTTGACGAAGTTTCTCCAGGAAGAATATCAAGATTGATGTACGCATTGCTATAATTATCAAAATCAATATTTTCACCAAGGAGTGCAACACTTGACTTTTCATCATCGTTAGAATCATAGTGATCAGACATTTCATCAAGAGTTGCAGCAAGACCTTTGTTCCCAGTGTATTTTTTACGATTTGGACACTCATTAGCAAAATGACTAAAACCTTTACACTTGAAGCACTGTGGCATATCCTCATCATCAGTATCAACAGTGTCCCTTTTTTTAGGAGGAGCACGGTCATGAGGTTTGACTGATGACCTAGGTTTATCTCTAATGAACCGTTTACTTCTCTTCAAAACAAGATCTCTACACTGTCTTGTGATCAGTGAACTGAGGTGTCAAGATCTTCATCTGATGAATCAGTCTCAATAGGATCAACAACAGAGTTGCCAACACTTTTGCTTTTGTCAAGCAATTTAGTGTTCTTTTGTACTTTGAAAGCAATATCCTTCCCAGATTTAGATGTATGCTCATGATCAAAGATCTTTAACTTCCCAGCAAGAGTATTTCGGGATAAAGTATTAAGGTTATTTCCTTCAACGATGGCATGCTTCTTAGAATCGTATTTGGCTGGCAATGATCTGAGAATTTCCATCACAATGTCCTTTTCAGGAATAGTCTTACCCAATGCAAAAGATGCATAAACAATTTCAGACACTTTGTGATTAAACTCATCAAATCAATCTTCATCAGCCATACGAAGGTTTTCCCAATCATAATTTAGATTTTGAAGCCTAGCTTATTTCTCATGGGAATTTCCTTCGAATACAGTTTCTAAGATATCCCAGGCTTTTTTAGACTTAGTGCACGTAGTCACATGGTGCTGAAGATCTGGGGTAATGGCATGGATGATAGCATATAATCCGTCAGAATTTTGCTTTGCAGCGAGAATCTCGGCAGGATCATATGCACTAATATCCTTTGGAACAGTTACATCATCTTCTGCAACAACCGGAGGATCATAGTCATTAACAGCACCAACCCATGATTGAAAATCACGCGCTTGAAGAAAGGCACGCATAGTAATTTTCCACCATAAGTAATTCGAGCCATCGAAGACTGGTGGTACGTTTATAGAGATATCACTTCTTTTCATAGATTCATATTGCTACAAACACAGACTTATGAGGTCTTAAGCGTGTTTGCATGCTATGATACCAATTGAAAAAGCGGGGGTCTAACAACCACACCCAATATTTCTTTTAGGCAATCTGTATGGACTAACTCTAATATATTTCCAAGAAAATGAACTAGACAGTCAGACTCAATCAAGGAAAATACATCCAAGAGTTATATCTCTGTTTCTCAATGTAATCAGCAAATCAAACTGATATAAATCCGTGAGCCTGATTATTATGAGAAACAAATTGAACGGTACCAAAGACCAATAGTTCAAGTGTCAATCAATTTATATCAACAACCAAAGGTTGGATTATCTAATTGATTGAACTACGCACAACCTGTGATATTTCAATTATATAGAAAATATAATGCGGAAAAAAAATAACACAGACACCAGAATTTTTTTTAACGAGGAAACTGCAAATGCAGAAAATCCCCGGGACCTAGTCCAGATTTGAACACCACACTGTATTAAGCCACTACAGACTCTAGCCTACTACAAGTTAACTTCAGACTGGAATGTAGTTTATCCCTAACCAATCTCACAATGATTAAGGTACATTCGTGTTCCTTACGCCTCTGAATCCCAGCAGGACTCCATGCACTTGATTCCCTTAGTTGATCTCACCCACAACTAAGAGTTGCTACGATCCAAAGTTGAAGACTTGATAAACAAATCTGTCTCACACAGAAAAGTCTATTGAATAGATAAATCTGTCTCTCACAGAAATACCTACGGGTTTTTGTTCCGCATTTTGATAAATCAAGGTGAACAGGAACCAATTGATACACCGGACTTATATTCCCGAAAAAAAGCCTAGTAATATCAATCACCTCACAATAATCTTAACCGTATGGTAGCGGAACAAGATATTGTGGAATCACAAAGAATGAGACGAAGAGCTTTGTGATTAATTTTTATCTTACCTATCGGAGATGGAATCTCTAGCAAATCTTAGAAAAGATAGTACTCAATACGATAGAACAAAGTAAGATCAGAACACACAACTACAGAGAAAATAGTTGGGTCTGGCTTCAGAATCCCAATGAAGTCTTTAAGTCGTTAACCTATAATGGTTTTAGAAAAACCTAGGTTAAAGGAGAATCGACTCTAGTCGCAACTAGTATCACACAGGAGGTGTGGGGATTAGGTTTCCTAGCTGCTAGAGTTCTCCCTTGTATAGTCTTCAAATCAGGGTTTGATAACTTTGAGACAAAGAAATAAATATTCACCGTTGGATGAAACTTGATTTAAGATTCAAGCTAATATCTTTCCACCATTAGATGGTTTTAGCTTGTTACACACAAATGAAATATACTTTCATTTAGATATGGGTAACCGTACCTAAACGTGTATATTGAGTTAGCTCAATAACATTTAACCGAAGTTAGCCACATGAACACTTTTGTATTAACCATGTTCATCTTAACACTTTTAGATCAATTGATAATCAGATGAATCTAATTGTGTTAATCATAGAGTTATTCAATTGTTTATATTCTCATAGAAGTATACAAGACACAATTGAAGCAAAATCGGATTGATTCAAAAGAATCAATTCATGAACATTTTAGCCATAGTTTGCAAAGATTGCATTCCTTAATTTATAAATGTATTTTTTCATGAGTATGAAATCATCTTAACCGATTTTAGAACTTGTTTTTGGGTAAAAACTGGTTCTGCTGTTTTTGGTAAATTTGGGTGTGTTGATGAGAAACGAATTCAAACCCTAAAAAAATGCACTGCACGGGAGTACTTTAGATTCGAGAGATCAATCTGTACAATCCTGGCCTAAACCAAGAAATGGCCGTTCCAGTCTTACTTCGGTCACAAAGTGAAGAAGAAGGGTTGATCTTAGGGGGGAAGCAAAGAAGGTGTTTGAGATCATAACATTGAATTATGAAGGTGTGGCTGTTTTATGACTTATATTAGAATGTGGATCTGGCTTGTAGAACGTAAGCTATCAGTTCTTGGTGGTTTCTGGATACTTGTGTTGATAACACTTGTGTTCTTTTGAAATAGGTTGAAGACCTATTTATACAAGTCATTGAGCGTACCCTGATCTCATAGGAAGTGGAGGAAGTTAAGTAGTGGAGAAGTGGAGTTGTGCGGAAAGTGGTGATCATCGTGTTTCCGTTATGAGGGAAGACTGGTCACACTCTCACCCACTACTTTCATTACTGTTAACCGTCTGTCCTTTCCATACACTTTCTCGTAATGGGCGCGTTGCACTCCGCACGCTGTAAACCGCCAGACCAATATCCCAATGAGCATCCCCCAATTTGTGACATGTTTGATGTCTCGAGTGAATGAGTCAAGTCGTGAGACTCGCCGCTAAAATCAACGCATAGTGCTTTAGGTTAAATAATAAGGTATTTGTGAAATCAATATTTGCATAACATCGCTTATAATCAATGTATATAAAGCATCGCTTTCAAACAAGCAGCTGAAAAATAATCGATGTGCAGGAAGCATTGTTGCTTTAGAGCTCGATTAAATCAGTCAAGAATTGAGCGTCTTAAAAATGTAGCACGACCGTCCACCTTTGGGTGATTATTTGAGGACCTTATGGGCGAGCTATCACTTGGTCGATCACTCCATGTGGAGGAGGGGTGGCCGGCGATCACAATGTTACCCTGTTGGTTTTCTGAAAATAGATCTACACCATCCAACTAGGCTAGCAAAGTTGGATGGACGAGATGATTTGCGGCAGTTACATATTGCCGTTGATGTAATTTAGGGTTTAGGGGCCGCGCGGCCAACCCTCTTTTGGGTGAGCGATTCAAAGCACTGAACGTTAGTTCGAACAGGTTGATTGATCATATGCAAAGGTGGGTTACCGGCGATCATGTTTATACCTTCGGGGTCGTATGAAATTAGATCTAAGCCATTCGATTTGGCTGGCGAAGATGGGCGGTCATGATTGATTTGCGATAGTAACATACTGCCGCAAACACAAATTAGGGTTTCAAAGCAGCCGCGTCTGCCCTAGTTCGATCGAATGGTTTGATGCGTCATTGACTTGCCATGATCAAGTCGATCGACTGGGAAGAAAATTGGGTCACCGGTGAACACATTGGTTCCTCTTTGATCGTTAGAGATGCGATCTAAGCCGTCCAACTAGGCCGGCTAAGTTGGACGGATGTGATAGGTTTTGAGACTGTTTTTGCCGGTCTTAGCTCGTTTGAGCTATTTTTAAACAGCGCGATCACCAATGTTTTGATGAGCGCTCAAGGATGTAGCGGATGAGCTAAAGGAATTTCGACCGGTCGGGACGTTAGTAGGCCCGCCGGTGTTTATCATGGCGATTTCCTAGTTCCATTACGGGTAGGCTAGGATGGTTGAATTGTGTGGCCAAATCGTGTGGTCGTGATCATTATTTAAGACTGATATGAACAGTCTAGATTTTCCTTAAGGAATTAAACATGTTCGATCGCGCTGACTTTTAATTAAAAGGTGTGTGAACACGCTGATCTCTTTGTCAGAAGGTGGTATAACATGTGTGAGTGTTTTCATGCAGGTCTCAATACAGACACTTCAGGAGATTCATGCCAATATTGAGAGTTTGGATGGGAACATAGCATAGGAGAATACCAGGCAGGTCATGCATTAGCGAATAATGCAATAGGTTAAAATTTACAGAATATCTGGGATTGTTGCTTCACGCACCATTCTGGATAAATTTCATAAATATGTCGAATTGCTCAATACATATGTAAGTGAAAAGGTTTATGCACTCATCACTTTCAAATTTATTTTGTTCCTTTGCAGGATGACAGTGTATTAAAATACAGGGTTTCACGATTTTAGCCCTAAACCGAAAACCACCATCAACAGAACTTAACCTCATAAGTTTGCAAACGGGTATGCAAACTTAAGTTCCAAACTTTATCCTTTCCTACAGTTCGCAAACGGGTGCGCATACTGTCGTTCCGGACCGAACTCAGGTGAATTAGTTTGCAAACGGGTACGCAAACTTAATTCCCGGACTTTGACAGTTAAAACCGTTCGCATACGGGTATGCATACTTGGTTCCCGGACCTTAATTATTCTTACAACAGTTTGCATACGGGTATGCATACTGTGTTATATCCAGAAAATGGTTAATTGTTCTAAACTCCCATTCACTCATTGAAACATTCTTAGAAGATGACTATAGCTGTCTCACACAAACTATTAGCTTATAAGCAATTTTTAAGTGATCGAATGATCAATATGAAACATTCTGATTCTACATCAAATGACTGTCTCATACAAATCATGTAAGATGTTACAAGGCGATTTTCACATGATCATTTTTTGACTTTCGTCAAGAATAATGATAAACGTAGTTAAAGCAAAAATCTTTCAGACACATATTTCGAGAAAGATATAAGCGAGTTAAACTCAACTCGAAATATCAAATGTGTACAATGTAAAGTCTATATAGCTATACGACTTAGTCTCAATAGGAGATAGAATAGAATAAACTTCTGAGTGATAGATGAGTTCAAGTCTCCACATACCTTTTGTTGATGAAGTTCCTCCAAGATCCCCTCAGTAGATATTCGTTTTCAATCGATTAACGCCGTGAAGTCTAAAGCTCAACTACACATTCTAGCCTAATCCGGGACATAACTATAAGTAGACTAGAATTCAAGAATTATAGTTTTGACAACTAAACTTGACAAACAAGATTGAGATAACAACGCTTACGAGTTCGACCGAGCAGTGCTCTAACAATATGGAGTAAACAAGTGATTTTTAATCACTAAAAAATGGACAATTGTACTTAAAAGTTATATCTAACGAAAGTGTAAAGCATTGACTAAGGGGGAGAAACATATCATATTGTTGTGTAGTAATTCTTAATACAGAAGGGGAATAACAAAGATGTTCGGATTACCTAGCTTACCTTTAGGAGGAGTAAAATCTTTTGTTATTCAAATGTCAACAGCGGCATTTATTGATTGAATATATGCAGGTTATTGTGTTGTTGAAACTTGGAATCAAGGTATGAAGAATGAGTTATTTTGTAATTCGTTTAGCTCCATATGTAATAAGAATTTTGTCATTAAAATTGACAAAAGGGGAGATTTTTAGAGCATATTTCGGTTGAACTCACAAAGTGTTGGTATGTCAAGTTTGGTTGGCATATTTTAGTATCAAAACTCATTTAGAGTCGCTTGATTAAATACTAGAGTCAACTTCGTTTAGGTTAGACTAGAAAGTCTAGGAATGTTGAAGACCTGAAGAATGTGAAGAAGTAACGAACTACAATGATGACATCATCCTTCCACTCGAGGTTAGTAATATTGACTTGAACTGTTTCATTCTTGACGTATCTTTCAAGTCGTGCTATATTGAAACGTAACTGCGAAGTTATATATATTGTACATATTGTATTATATTATAGTGATGTGACATGATTATAATAGTATGATCATAGTATTAAGGAATTAGACTACGAAGTATAACGCTTATCTTTTGAACTTCGTAGATATGACATCGACATAATCTTGTATATGGTGTTATGATTATTTGAATGGGTTATGGTGAAGATTTCATCCTTGGAAACAATGATTTACATTTGTTTAAAGGAAGTACATTCATGAACTTGTTTCGTGAATCGAAAGGGAAATCAGTAGGCTTATTGGTCCGGCTATTCATTGCAAATATTTGGATGACCAATATGTGTGAGATGGTAGAACCGATCTTAACTCAGGTTATGTATCTTGGTATAACTAATCACCATTCCTAGACTTATGATTTGGTATGACCGGTCTTGGTAATTGGTGTAACCGATCCTAAGTAATCACCATGTGATGGTATGATCGATATTTGTAATTGGTGTGACCGATCCTAGTAATTGGTGTGACCGATCCTAGTAATTGGTGTAACCGGTCCTCGTAACTGGTGTGACCGATCAAAAGTGGATACCATGTGTAGATGGAACCGATCCTTGTAACTGGTGTAACCAGTCCTAGTGACTGGTGTGACCAATCACAAGTAATTCCATATTTAGGTTTAAACGATCCTAATGATTGGTATAACCGATTAAACCCATATATATGATTTGATATGATCAATCACATAGTAGTCTTGGATTACAAGCAAACCAATTCTAAACTTGTTTGGAAGTGTGGTATAACTGATTCCAAAAATGAAAATCCATGTAAATATGAAATAAGGATTTGCAATGAAAAGATGTCAACATACTTTGAACATGAGTAGTAACTCTTATCATTTATTGTTCAAAGATATTCCTTGGTACTCAAGGTGATCCTGTGCCGAAATAAATTAAGAATCTTTTAATTAAGGTTTTTGGTTTTATATGCTTTAATTACCAGCAATTCATGTATAGCTCTAGAGAATAAAAATTAGTAATGTGCATTTACTAATTGGAGATTTTCTATTAAGAAATTTCGGAAATATTGGACAAGCATTTATTGGAATTAGGAAAACCGAATTTGGCATTCATTGCATATCTTGAGAATACTTTTGGTTTTGGAAATTTCTTGGTGTCCAAACTGTTAGAGCACTGCTCGGTCGAACTCGCAAGCGTTGCTATCTCAAGCTTGTTTGTCAATGTTAGTGATCAAAACTATAAGTATTGATTTCTAGTCTACCTATAGTAATGTCTCGGACTATGATAGATTGTGTAGTTGAGCATTAGACTTCACGGCGTTCATCAATTGAAGACGAAGAACCACTAAGGAGAGCTTGTGGAACTTCATCAACAAAAGGTATGTGGAGACTAAAACTCATCTATCACTTGGAAAGTCTATTTCTACTCTATCTCCTATATTGAGGCAAAAGTCGTATTACTATATAGTTGTCGATTATACACATTTGAGATTTCGAGCTGAGTTTAACTCGCTTACATATTTTTCGGAATATGTGTTGGTAAGCTTTCGCTTCAACCAAGTTCATCTTATATTCTTGACGAAAGTCAAAAGATGATCATGTGAAAATCGCCGAGTAATATCTTACATGGTTTGTGTGATACAAACATTTGGTGTAGACTTGGAATGTTTCGTTATGATTATTTCAATAACTTGAAAATTGTTTTGATGCTAATAGTGTGTGAAAACGGCTATTGTCATCCTCTAAGAAAGTTTCAATAATTGAAATAAGAGTTTAGAATACTTAACCATCATTGGATTATAAACATAGTGTGCTTTCTTGCATGTATGTGATCCATGACCGGAACTAAAGTATGCATACCCATATGCGTACTTGTAGTTGTGAAATTCCGTGTACCAAGTACACATTATGGTACGCATACTTGCGTAAGGTATAGGTCCGGGAATTTTTGTTGGGATTTGGAAGTGTACTAAGTATGCGTACCCGTTTGCATACTGGCGAACCCAATCTCAGACCGGCTACTTAAGTATGCGTACCCGTTTGCATACTTGAGTGGTTACAGTTCTAAAATCGGTTGGCTCATGAACTAATACATTTATATATTAAGGAATGCATTCTTTGCAAACCGTGGCAATAATGTTCATGAATTGATTCGAGTGAATCAAACCGAATTTGCTTCAATTGTGTTCTTGTGTACTTCTATGAGAATTTAGCAATTGAACAACTCTTTAACTAGTTTCATTTGAGTCATTTGAACTAGTTATGGTTAAGATGAATAAGGTTGATATGAGAGTGTTCATATAGCTAACCTAGGTTAACTACGGTTGAGACAACATGGTGTACACGTTTAGGTACGGTTACTAAACCTAAATGAGGGTACATTTCATTTGTGTATAACAAGCTAAGTTCGATCTAAAGGTTGAAAGATATTAGCTTGAATCTAATCAGGTTTTCATCTAACGGTGAATATTGAATGCTTTGTTACCAAGGTAACTTAGATTGCAAGCCCTGATTTGAAAACTATATAAAGGAGAACTCTAGCAACTGGGAAAACTAATCCCCACACCTCCTGTGTGATACTAGTTGTATAAGCTAGAGTCGATTCTCTTTAACCTTAGGTTTTTCATGAAACCCTGTAGGTTAACGACTTAAAGACTTCATTGGGATTGTGAAGCCAGACCAACCTATTTTCTCTGTAGTTGCGCGATCTGATCTTTTTGTTTCTATCGTATTTGAGTACTATCTTCTTTAAGATTGGCTCGAGATTTAATATCCGATAGGCAAGATAAAAAGTAGTCACAAACATCTTCGTCTCATCGTTTGTGATTCCACAATATCTTGTTTCGCTACCATACGATTAAGATTATTGTGAGGTGATTGATATTTCTAGGCTGTTCTTCAGGAATATAAGTCCGTTATATCAATTGGTTCCTGTTCACCTTGATTTATCAAAATACAGAACAAAACTCGTAGGTATTTCTGTGGGAGACAGATTTTTCTATTCCAATAGACTTTTCTGTGTGAGACTGATTTGTTTATCAAGTCTTCGACTTTGGGTCGTAGCAACTCTTGGTTGTGGGTGAGATCAGCTAAGGGAATCAAGTGTGTAGTATCTTGCTTGGATCAGAGACGTAAGGAGCGTAACTGTACCTTGAATCAGTATGAGATTGATTAGGGTTCAATGACAGTCCAGTCCGAAGTTCATTGGTAGTAGGATAGTGTCTGTAGCTTCTTAATACAGTATGGTGTTCAAATATGGACTAGGTACCGGGGTTTTTCTGCATTTGCGGTTTTCCTCGTTAACAAAATTCTGGTGTTTGTGTTATTTCTTTTCCGCAATATATATTGTTATATAATTAAAATATCACAGGTTGTGCGTTGAATCGATCAATTGGGAAATCCAATCTTTGGTTGTTGATTAAAATTGATTGATCCTTTAACATTGGTCTTTGGTACCATTCAAGTTATTTACCTTATATTCAATCGAGCTCGCAAATTCCTATTTGCTGATTGCGGATTGAATTAAGAGATAGAGATATAAAACTCTTTGATATACTTTTCTCTAGATTGAGTCTAACTGTCTAGTTGATTCTCTTGAAAGTATATTGGAGTTTGTCTATTCAGATTGCCAAACGAAATATTGGGTGTGGTTGTTAGACCCCCGTTTTTTCAATCGGTATCAGAGCAGGCAAACACATTTAAAGACCTTATAAGTCTGTGTTTGTAGCGATCTAAATACGGACAGAAGCGATATCTCTGATAAACGCATCACCAGAAACAAAAGTTCTTTTTCTAAGAAATCTATTAAAGAGAAAGATTTGTAAATCTCGAATATAGACGAACCTTGTGTTCTAACGAAACAGACTTCTATTGACAAGTGTTACCCGGATTACCTTACTGACGAGTCTGACTCTGAAGTTGAAAGGAAGGCAGCCAAAGAGAGTGCTGTGATTCTAAAACTTGTTAGAATCCAGGCTAATGATGTAAACCGGTTGAAACACAAAGTAAATACCCTAGTTAGGATGGTAAATGTGCGTGACTCTCTTCTAAAGGTTCTTCGTAAGGAAATCGCCTCAGTCTGTTCTTCAGCTTGAGGGAAAACTCAAAGAGGATGCTTTGGAAACTGAACTTATTTTGAGTAAACTCTCTATTCAAGAGTGTTCCAAAGAGTCCACCATACCAACTGCTTCTGAGTTAACTGGAAAAATTTCTATTCCAGAAGTAAAATCAAAATCCCTTCCTGTTGAAAAAGATGTGCCTGTGTCTTCCTCTAATCAAGGAATATCCACATCGCTTGGAATGAATATATCTCCCAACGATGGTATTAAGACTGTTCTATCTAATCACTCATGTGATTAGAAAGTATGTCTCTTTTGTGATTCAAAAGGACATGGTGAACAAAAGAGGAAATCTAGGTTGCATGACAATTCTATTAATCGTCTTCAACACACCTTAGATCTGATTCTCAAAGGTGTAACTGACATTCGTATGTATAAACCAATTGGGTTTAGTACTCACCATGTGTACCCCGCCAGGATAGTCAGTTCGATGTGTTCCTCAAATGTTCAATTGCAAAACAGTCTTCCTAAACCATTTCGTTCAAGAAGAACTCATGGGTTTTCTTCTATCAGAAAGGGAGATAATGTTGTTCAGGATATGAAAAAGGTACCAGAAGAAGGAAGAAAAAATGGGGAGATAGAAGACAATCTAAAAATGATAATTGAAGGTTATAAAGAGATTATTAACAGGCTGTCAATTCCCTCTAGACAAATTTCTTCAGGTAAGAACAAAAACTATGCATCGTATTTTGATGATAGTAAATTTTATGATAACTTTTCACATCATAACCGTTTTCCTCCAAACATCAGGAGAAAGAGGTTTAACCGAAAACAACGTTCATTTGATGAGCTCAAGGCTCATACTTGTGCTAATTAATCACAAGGTTGAAATCTCACACAAAAAAAAAATCCTGGTTGAGTGAGATATGGTCAGGTATACTTGATGGCAAAGTGTTCTCTGATTCTCTGGTTATGTTCTTATCGTTCCTAGCCGGATTATCTTTTACAAACATTTTTGCATAAGTATTTGTATTTTTCTTTGACGAAGTTATTTTTTTTGATTTCTTCTTGAAAATTTGGTGTGTCAAAAATTCTACTCTTATGCTCTAAATTTTTCTCTGATGAGAATGTAAAATTTATTGAGCTTGTGAAATTTGTCACATAGCAAAACTTTGTTGAACAAACAGTTTTCCTATTTTCCATTGTTTACTCTTGGGTATTTCCTCCGGCTATGGGTCAAGTTAGTGTTCATACGGGTACCCATGTTACATGTCACAGACTAACTTTTGAAACCCTAAACTATGACTCCTTGAGAAACCATTTAAATACCAAAACCTGTTGCTTGAGTACGCATACTCTAGGTTATTTTTTCTGTCAAGAATGGCATCGCATTCGGGAACTTATAACTTTGCAAAAGGTTTTCTTGATAAGGGTTGTGGTTTCGAAGAAGACGAGAAAAGAACTCTTGCGGAAGTTAATGACACTTCTACTCAATCTCCTGACAATTCAGACTTTGAGGATGATGAAGAGATTTCTGCTGAAGTTGTTCAAGATTTTATCAGTCAGTTTAACGATGCAAAATTGCTTCTTGTAGATACCCTAAAAAACCTTGATATGTTAAGAACTGAGTTGAAAAAGTTTAACTCTGACCTTGCTCTCATGAAAACACATGTTAAGGATCGTCTCAAAAAGAATATCTTGTCCAAAGATGCAGTCGATACCATATGTCACAAGCTTGAAGGTCTTGAAACCCATGAAGCTTCCATACGTGAACGCTGATCTTTGCTTGTGATCCGTTTTGTTTTTAGAGTTTCTTTTGTTCTTTTGATTTATGTCTAGGAAACTTCTTATGAGAATTTATTATGGTGCTTTTAAGAAGGATAACTAGAGTTTGGAATAGGCATTATTGTGAGTACACATAGCTATTGCCAACGTTTTCATCTTGCAATGTTTTTAGATTTATTTGTTTAAATTCTAAAGTTTATTTGGAAGATGATTTTTGCAGTATTAATCTTTATGGTTTTATATATTGTAAATTGTAATGGGATATGTTGTTTACATCCGTGAACCTTGACTGTCCCATACTTGTTCAAAAGTTAGCCCTATTATATGTCAGTATGAAAGTATTGATAAAAGGTAGAATGAACTTGACTACAAAAGTTAAGCCTTTTATGTCATTATGCAAATATTGATGGAAGAAAGGATGAACTTTTGTTTACAAAGATTAAGTCTATTATATGTCATTGTGCAAATAGTGATGAAAAATAGAATGAATCTTTGATTATTCCGCAGTATTGGTCTTTCCCTGATCCACATCTTTGTGCACATACTGTGTTTCTCCATAAGTTCTCTTATGTTGAGCATGACCAATTGAATTGATCATTTCCCTTGTGGTTAATTCAATTGATTTTTTTTGGATACAAATTCATATTCTCATGTGATTTGTTAATGTCCAAAGAAATCCTTCTTTTCATGTAAAAGTAAGGTCTTTCGGGAATGACATTTTATGGGGGATGGTTCTTAGTTGAACTTGTGCTTAATTGCCAAATCTTTGTGGGGAGTGCGGCCGTGGAATATTGTAGGGGTTATCTTGTATCTTTATAAACTCCTTGATGAATGCATTTAGTTTCGGCTATTTGATGGTGTAGATAGGGAAAAACGATTTGCTGGTTTTTTTAGGAAAGTGAAGAGACGACCGATCTGACGAGACTCCTAAACTAAGCAAACTTCCTAACCTCACACAGATGCACTGCACGGGAGTGCTTTGAGTTCGAGAGATCAATCTGTAGGACTCCGGCCTAAACCAAGTCAATGTCCATTCCAGAGTTAATTCGATCACAAAGAGGAGATGGGTTGATCTGTTGGAGAGAAGCTGAGAATTTTGGGATCAATGATGATCAAGGATTAGGGATGGGTTGAAGGTTTCTGCAAGTTTGTGTAAATAAGTTTCGAATGATTGAGAGAGTGTTGCTCACACGATGATTCTTGGTTAGACGCTGGATTGTATGTTAAATATCTCGTGGATTTTCTGTGTCTTCTTGCGTATATCTCAATCGTGAATTCCAAGACTTATTTATATTGTCAGAATAGTGAACACATTGATCCCAGTAAGTGTGACGGTTTCTTGAGTAAAAGAGTAGGAAAGTGAGAGATCGTGGTAAAGTCAGTTCCATGTCGTGTGTAGACTTAACAGATCGTGCACCCACTATTTTACTATCTCCTTCAACCGTTTGCACGATTTACTCACATTTCTCGTCGTAGATGAACACACGTGCCGTAAGCCGGCAGACCAAAACCCTAATTGATATCCCCCCATGTGACGTGATTGATGTCTCACGAACGTGGAGTCTGCAAGGCAGACGTGTATTAGGTTAGTTGTTGACTTTTAAACGGTGAGTCTAAGTTTTGTTGAATTGAGCATGATTGACGAATGCTCAGTGATTCATGGATAGAAAATGTCAGACGTATAGTTCTTGAATGATATTGCTCGTCTGAGCAAATATTGCAAATTCGATGAATTATTGAATATTGAGTTAGATCAATATTCGAACAACTGAGCAAGTATTGCTTAATTCAATAAATTACTGAATATTGATAGTTGAATCAATATTCGAGCAACTGAGCAAGTATTGCTCAATTCGACGAATTACTGAATATTGATAAATTACTGAATATTGATAGATTTATCAATATTCGAGCAACAGAGCAAGTATTGCTCAATTCGATGAATTATTGGTAACGTGACCCAATAAAATATAAATATTGGTAGTCTACCAAATATTATATAATTAACCTGGATGTCGATTACTGGATCAACACACAATTATTAGTGTTTGAACTTGCTCAAAATTATGATTTGTGGAGCGTTTGTTCGAAACCCTAATTTTTAATCAATTGTTCATCAATTGATGAATTGCTGAAAATAGGTCATGAGTGAGGGAGGGACCGACCACATGGGATGATGGATGACCATGTGGTGCCCAAGTGCTCGAGTGAGCATGCACCAGAGTCCTTAGTTGACCGGTTAGTGAAAGAATGATCAAATGCTGGTGTTGATCATTTATTAGAATAGTGCTCATGCGAGTGTTAGGTGATAAAACCTAATTATGGAGAAGTGGGGGACCGACCAAGAGGGCATGAGACTGGCCCTTGGTGGTCGTGGGACCAGCTGATGGTAATTTGAGCAAATTCCAGGTTGGTTGGAAAGAGTTTGGACCCAATATGAGCAATTGAGAAAATTAGGTCAAAATCATGAAGATGTGTGGGACCGGCTCCTTGAGAGCCTTAGGGCCGGCCTTGGTCTGTAAAGGAAGCATGCCCGTGTTACCATAATGCCCGCATCTCAATCTTGAGAGTTTTGGTATTTTCTGATGTGCGTTTGAGCAATATTTTGGATTTTCAGAAGAGTTTAATCTTTGACTGAAATTCTCGATTTTTGCTGGAATGAGCAAGTAGAACTTTGCTCGTTTGATCAAAATTTTGAGAATATTACAATTATAATATTATAATATTTTTCGTGAGTAGCCTAGTCTGTTGATGGTTTGACTTCTCGCTTTTTCATGGTTTGAGCAATATTTTAGAAAATATGAAGAAACCATGATTTTTTGCTCAAATGGAGGAGTTTCATGAGATGAGGGAAATAATAATTATGAAGACAAGGGATTGCAAGGTGTGGAACCGGCCACGGCTAGGGCATGGCCGGCCGGGCTAGGTAGCCTGGTCCCGCGACACTTTCCCTATTTTATTATTTTTTCATGAAACCGTGAAAATATGGAGAAACCGTGAGTTTTGCTCAAACAAGGAAAGTATCTTGAATGAAGGAGTTTTCATGAGTTCATGAAAATAAATAAAATAAGAAAAATAAAGGAAGAGGGCGTGGGGGACCGGCCACGGCGGCATGGCCAGCCGACCGGTGGGCCCGGTCCCTAGGCGCCTCTTTTCTAAAAAATTTATTATTATTTTCTCTTTCCTGTTTTGTGTAGGATTCCTCGTTTGTCCATATTTTCGAATGCTCGTTCGTGCATTTCGGTGCTCGTTCGTGCATCATTGTTGAGTACACTTGCACCATTTTATTTGGGCTTACTCGGTGATAGTCAGATGCCCGATTGTTGGATATTTATTACTAACTCATGAAATTCAGCGGAGAATGACTCATGAAAAAGAGTAATAAATGAATTGTGTATCTATTACTAATCCATGAATCCAGTCGGGGAATTCAAGGAACGGAATAATGAGATAAGATGGTTATCTATTACTAATCCATGGAATCAGCTGTGGATAGCCATGGAACGGAGTAATGAGATATAATAGATTATTTTCTAGGTATTCAGTGGCGAATGTCACGGTAGAATTAATCTATTATAGAATCGAGATATGAGATAGTTGAAGCATCATACTCGTTCTGAAAGGTGTATAGTCAGGAAACCACGTGCAGCGTTGGTGCCCTGAAGGCGCTTACCCCTTCAACAAACAATTATGTAGGAGAGCCGCCTGAATCTATACACGGTCTCTCTACATAGTTAGGGAACAGCGAGTGTCGCCGACGTCCTGAAGGCGTTATGCCCTCTCAACAAACAATTATGTAGGAAGACCGCCCAATCATTCTTCTATGTAGAGGTCACGATGAAATGCGTAGCATCGAACGCTCAGCTAGTGGGAGGCCTTTCGAGAAACATATTCATCATGGCTCTGAGAGGAACTCGATCAGAGATCGTGAAACGGTTCAGGGATCGTAAAATATGAATCGTCACATGCGTTCCTGAAGCCGGGTCAGAAACATGCAGTATCATGATTTTACGATTTTGACCTTTATCGAAAATCCACCATCAACATTAAGTCCCCTTCTTAGTGAGGGACAGTCATGTTCCGCAGTAAGCATTAGATGGTGATTTTCCAGTCGATGAGACAAGCAGTTTAACTCTGTCGTAGAAAGGTATTTTCAGAATCCTCGATTTGCTCCAATGGTGTCATGTACGAGCAAATGCTCAGGTAAGGATCCTGACAGTATGATAGAGTGTCATCCCGTGAGCATGAAGAGATGAAGCACTGCTGATTTGGTCGGTCGGATGTTCAGTTTTGTCTGTTTAGCGTTTACGGGTCCGGGCCCAAAAAAGAAAATCCTTGTTTTATTAGGTTTTTGGAAATAAAATTGATATAAAAGGGAAGAATCCCTATTTTTTTTTTATTTTTTGCTTTTGCTGTGTGTTATTCATGAGTTGTTCGAAAACAAAATTTCACAAGTATATATGCATATGTAGGTTTTATGAAAATTTGTTTTTAGCAAACATACGCCCGTTTGTTCGTTAGTTTAAGAAACGAGCAATAATCCCTAATATGATAGACATGATTTAGTTACAGTATAGAAAATTTTGTTTATGAGGTTTCATGAAAATCAAAATTTTACTTTCAAAGCATGAACTTTCACAAAAATACTTTTTAGGAACGTACATTCGTCCGTAGTTAAAGTAATAAACAATAATCTCTAGTATTAGAGATATTTTTGAAATAGACCTGCACCTTATGATAAAATTTATTTGGAATATGTGGACCTTTACAAAAGTATAAAAGACCTCGTTTCATAGACGAACGCTCGTTTGAGCAAAACAATTAATTTTTTTTTTTTTATAAATAACTCACGTAGATTTTTTTTTTTTTAAATAGACGTGTGTCTGTTAGTAAAAAATTTGTCTATGAGCTTTCATGAAAAAAATTATTTTCGATATGTAAGCTTTCACAAAATTTTGAAAATATACTCTCGATGGAGCAAATATATATATATATATATGTTTTTCAAATTTATGTGAGTTTCACGTTAAAACATATTTTTGTAAAATCAATGTTTTGATTTTTAACAACTGTTGAAAGTAGACAATTATACATGGTGAAATAATGTTTGTATGTGAGTTTTCACAATTTTAGAATGGACGTCTGTCCAAATTTTGCAAAACCAGTGAATGTTCATACAGTGAAAATTTAAGTGAAATCGAATTTTGATTTTCAGCAATTGCTAGAAGTAAACAATTTTTGATAAAATATTGTTTGTATGGATTTTGTGATCTGATGGTGTATGCACAAAAACCAATGAGTGTTCACTCGGTGAAAATTTTGTGGATTGCTCACATGAAAATTAGGTTATGATTTTGAATAAAATTTTTGCTCGTGTTTGCAGGTTCTAGGAGACGAGCAAATTTTGAAGTATTAACTCTTGTATCACAATCACTACTGTTAGTGGAATCGTAAACAGGTAAGAGTTGAAAGTTACCATTTTTGTAGACGCTGTTGTGAGCACCTTTATTCCATGATTCATTGTTTTGTTGAATCCTGCGCTTTGCATGAACGATGTGCTGAAGTAGAAATGTTATGCATGTGTCACATCCACTTTGCAAGAATGACTGACTCCCATGATGACACTTCCAAAGATGGTGTTTCCAGAGATGACATCTCTACGGATGCAACTTTAAGAAATGGTACTTCTGGGACCTCTGAGTGATGGTGAGAGATCCTTCATACTGAGTTGTACTCCTGGTTATTTCATTAAATTTATCACAGGATGATCGTGTAGTGATATCCCGGATCAATGTAGACTTCACGGCGATGGAAGAGAGTCTTCGGGGAGGAGAACCCAGAAGTAAGGACTATAGGATGTTAGTAAATGACGTGCAGTCCCCAGCCGTTTCTTTGGTGATTTGTCGATGTTTCCTCCGTCATGACTTTTATTATCCGTACAATTAGGATCAAAAACAAATGATTGTTAATCTCAGAATTTTGCCCCATTGATCATTGACAGTCTTCATCTTGCTCCTGGGAAAAAAATTCAGGAATCCAACACCGCTGAGGGAGTTGATGTAAGTATCTCTTTTCGTGCAAGCGATCATGGCATCTCCTTGAATGAAGTAATAATAATTGTTGTTGATGTATCCAGGAGGAGATTATTGCGGATAAACAACATATTGATGAAGCACATTCTTCCTTGGAAAATGAGGAGACGGAGAATCTTCAAAACGCGGAACTGAATGGAGGTAGTAATGCCACTAACGGTGACTATAACAACATTAGTCCTTCGAACGGCTTAGAGACTCCTCAAGTAAGTATTCCTCCTGTAATTTCTTCATAGAAGTATGAAATTGCTGACTTGTGAATGAATGAATGAGAATCCATACGAAT
Source organism: Papaver atlanticum (assembly GCA_023531105.1). Taxonomy (NCBI): domain Eukaryota; kingdom Viridiplantae; phylum Streptophyta; class Magnoliopsida; order Ranunculales; family Papaveraceae; genus Papaver; species Papaver atlanticum. Next base: position 6,726,924 of record JAJJMB010010045.1, on the reverse strand, counting down.
ATATGAGAAATTTTGCCGAAATACGTCACCAGAAAAATCCAGACTTCAGTCTTTCAGTAAAAATGCTGTAGAATCTTCGTCCTATGTCGGATTTTCGGGATCTACCCATGTTTTTTCATGCCCAGGAAATTTCAAAGTTTTATTGAAGAAGATTTTTGAGTTTGGATAATGTTTATGGGGCGAAATAGGCGAAACAGTAAACTTCCAGGAGACTTCCAGAAAATTTTCAGCTGGCATGTAGTCCAATGTTTTGGCCACATCTCTTTGCTCGTTTATCCAATTGCTGTGAATTTTGGATATGTTGTAGAGGACATCCATACAAATATAATGACATATGACTCAATATTAGATTCTTTACCAATTGCTCCAAGATCGTCGCTTTGTACAGGGAGGTGTAAAATCCCTTCAGACAGTCTTGCCGTAAAACGTCTCTTTTGTGTCTTTAGACCATTTACTTGTGTCTTGAACGCTTGATGAAGGATTTAAATTCCATTTATTAATTTTCAATTTGAACCACTTGATTGATACATGAGCATGGTGCTTGCAGTGCCATCTTGTTTCTGTCGGTCGTAGAAACATCACTTCTGAAACCCTGGTCACATGACCATAACTGAGGTTGCTATCAAGAGGGGATGATGTAATGACCATGGTTGCATGTTCCGGTGGTAGAATTCCTTTTATTATGAATGATTAGCATAGGAGAGTCTGGTACCACGGGTCTTGGACTGTGAAACTGATCGCCATGATCAGTGGACCGTCAGTCCCCAGTATTTGTTAAATCTCTCCTTTTCGTTTTCCCTTCTTCTGGCAAGACCTAGATAGAGGACCCAGGTAGAAAAATTGATGTAAATACCTAGGTAGTCGAAGTTGGAGGTACCTTGATGAAGGACTTAGTGGAAAGACCTGGTGGACACCGATCGACTGTGGAAGTTATGAATCCCGTCTAAGAATTGCTGCTTGCATGTTGTATGCTCTTGAAGCTGTAGGAACCTTGGATTGTGCCCACCAGTCGTGCAAGCTTTGGGAAGACTTTCATGTGAACATATTTTCATGTCTAGACATCTTGACAAGAATCATTAATGCTTGGAGAAGTCCGCTTCATCGAGCAATGCTTCAGAGAATGGTTAGTTGATGAAGCCAGATGTTGCGCCTGAGACTGTTGTTGATGCTGAGATCACAATTGAATTTTCTCCATACATTCTTATTGATGCTGAGACCATGGACGGAGTTCCTCCAGATATCCTTGTTGATGCCGATACTATGGTTGGAGTTGCTCCAGAGACTGAAAAGGCTAGAACCATGATTTATCGACATAGTCTTTGCTCCTCCATCCAGTGAGCCTTCACATTTACGAACTAGTTGGTGGGTTGAGCATCTCTGAGACGACAGTTTTTTGGAGTTCAACATGAATTCTCCTGAATAGTATGACTTTACTATGAAGTCAGTGAGTCGACGTTGTTGCGGTAGATATCAGTCTGCATTCTGGATTTGATAGGTGAAGAGATGAAGTTCCTCAGTCGTGCAGGGGCTTCTGATATAGAGAGGTTCCGTTGATGACGTTTCATGGAATCACATCATGTTGCAATGACTTGTTATGAATCAATCTTTCCAATAAGATCAAGTCCTTAGTGTGTTTGAAGGAATTTGTGCCATCGATGAATGATGTTGCATCTGCTCCAGAAGTCTTATCATGGGATAGTGAAGACTTATCGATTGTAGTTCACTTACACTTTGATCGTGTCGGTGGTGAATCAGTGTGTCATCATCGAAATATTTGTGTTGAAGCCAGAGGCTCCATTATCGAAGGTGTATTCTTTGATTGGGAGTACAATTTGAAGACTTCTTAGATGCTTGTGCGTTGAAGCGTCATATCCTTCAAGCTTCGAATGTCTTAGGCTTGATCGTCTCGGCCCCGAGTATCTTCTGTTGATTCAGCATTCCTTTCGCTGCGTAGTGGGATTCAACACTTGTGCATACATCAGAGCTTAATGATTTTGTGGCACACATGGACACTCCTGCAAGGCTATGGAGAATGCCCAAATTGTTCTTTGCCATGCTTGAACATCATCTCAGTAATGAATGCCTCAGTGAGATGCTCGATTCGGAGAAATGTCATATTCAACCACTTGGTAAAATATTGCTGAAGTGAGATTACCCACTTATAGCGTCTTGCAATAGCAGAGATGCTAGCAGAATTGAGTCCCCATGCTAGAATAGCATGTGAGGAAATAAATGACATAGACATGGGAGGAATGAGACTTGCCTGAGTGTAGGACCTTTTGATGAATGTCTATGCATCTTTTGCAGGTTCTTGTTTCAACCTCGTCAAAGTTTGAAATTCCTCCATGTGCTATGATGATGGAACGTCCGCCAAATCTTCTGGATCAGAACTTTCTTCGTTGGAGAGATGTGCAACCAAAGACGCTTTGTTAGTAGTCATCTTCTCGGCATGAATCCACGTCCTTCCAAGAATCATGTCATATCCGGGATCTTCCCTGATTATGTGAAGCTTGGTTTCCTTCCAGGATGAGCCAACTTTCATTTTGAGAGTGATGAAAATGTATGCATCTCTAAGCGTTCCTTCATGGTCTCTGATTGAGATGGGAGCATGAGTAGCTTCTTGTCGAGTGATGCCTACGACTCTGAGGGATTTCAGTGGAACAATGTTGATAGCGGTGCCAGCATCGACCAACGTTCTCCCAAATTCGTTTCCTTTGATATGGACTACGGTAAGCATCCCCAGTCGTACATCTCTTTGCATGTGGCTGAGGCTCAGGAAGTATTTCCGGATGTGATTCAGTGCTGTGAGCATGTCCTCCTTTGTGCCTTCGACAGATAAAGAAATCCACATATATGCTCTATCGAGGATTGAACTGCTTCTTTGAAAAGTTTCCCAGAGAGAGTGAAGGTTTTGATTGGGAGAGGGTCCTGTGTACTCCTCCAATCCCCAGTTGAAGCTATCCTAGATAAACCTTCTCTTTGAAGATGCGCTTCAAAACACTGCAGTCACTTGTTGGATGATTGATGAACCTATGAAGGCGAAAGTTCCTGGGTTCTTCTTCAGTGGGCTCTCCCCTGATGAATGGCAATTTGATTGCACCATCTTGAATCCAGACTTCCAGTAACTCGATCACTTCTTCAATGAGAAGAGGGAAGTTTGAGTCTGTCTGATCATTTCCTCATTTTTTGATGCTGGGTTGAGGTTTGTGCATTTCAGGAGTGGTTATCCTTTCTTTTCACCTTCGGAGGAGCCTTGGATGTCGCATGTTTGAGCAGAAGCTTTCCTTTTACTTCCTTGAGAAACAACGTTTATGGAAGGTTGGGCATTATACTGTTTGTTGATCATGTGCCTGGCACTGCCTCGAGCTTCTAGCGGTTCTCGACTTTTGTAGTTCTTGTTCTTTCCATTAGAGCCGGAGCAGTAGTTTCTGATCGCTTGGCTGCTTCATGGAGTTCTGATAAAGTTTGGAACCGGAGATTTTCCAGCAAGGCTCTGTAGACTGGGATCATCCCGTTAATGCACGAGTCCACCAATTGTTGTTCAGTGACATTAGGGTCATGACAATCCAAAGCTTGAACTCTGAATCTCTTCACATAGTCGTTCGGATGTTCATTGTTCTTTTGAGCCATTCTTCCTAAGTCAGAATGAGTAATATGTTCTAAGACGAAGAAGTATTTCCTGTAGAAGGCATTAACCATTTCTCCCCAACTAACGATGCTCTCAGGTGCAATGTTGTTGTACCATGTGTATGCTCGGCATGTCAGAGATTTCGAGAAATCCTTCAGACGGACGACATGGTTGTGTTTGTTCTCACCTAGTGCCTCCAGGAATCGAGAGACATGTTCTCCAGCATTCCCCGTTCCGTTGTACAGCGTAAACGTTGGAGAGGTGTAGCCATTCGGGAGAGGAATTCTTTGCGTAACAGCAGGATACAAAGGTTGATTACGGCGAACAAATGGTGTTTTGTCTTTTCCTCGGTCCTCCATGAAGCGTTCCAGGTCCTCACGAGTGATGAAGCCTGTAGGTTCTTTTGTTGGTGGGTTGTCTGCAGCCTTATGGACTTCATCATCATCTACTACTACATAGATCGGAGTGACTTCAGGATCAGCAGCTGAAGACATTTCTTTGTCTTTTCCCTTCTCCTGAGTTTTCTCTGACATCTTGTCAGTGAGAGTCTTGAGATAATTGCATAACTCCTTCTGAGTGTTAGCCATGTCAATCTGATATTTGGCAAGAGTTTCCTGCACCTTCATGAGATCACCTATGGTAGGTGGATTTCTTCTGATTTCTTCAGGAGACCTGCCGAATAGAGGATTGTCTCCAATGTTGGTTTGCGGAGGAGTTGTATCGCCAGTGTTGTTGTTGGAAACATGAGTAGTTTCTGGAGTACCACCATTGTTGCTAGTGCTAGCGTTGTTTGGGTTAGGATTTGTAACTAACCCAGACCTAAGACCATCCATCTTTGAGAAATTTTGAGATTGCAACCGAAAGGATGATCTCCCACTGTGGTCGCCAATCTGTAGATGGGGAAAAACGATTTGCTATTTTTTTTAGGAAAGTGAAGAGACGACCGATCTGACGAGACTCCTCAACTGAGCAAACCAACTAACCTCACACAGACTCACTGCATGGTAGTGATTTGAGTTCGAGAGATCAATCTGTAGGACTCCGGCCTAAACCAAGTCAATGGTCGTTCCAGAGTCAATTCGGTCACAAAGAGGAGATGGGTTGATCTATAGGAGGGAAGCTGAGAATTGTGGGATCAATGATGATCAAGGATTAGGGATGTGTTGAAGGTTTCTGCAAGTTTGTGTAAATAAGTTTCGAATGATTGAGAGAGTGTTGCTCACATGATGATTATTGGTTAGACGCTGGATTGGCTGTTCAATATCTCGTGGATTTTCTGTGTCTTCTTGCGTATATCTCAATCATGAATTCCGAGACTTATTTATATTGTCAGAATAGTGAACACATTGATCCCAGTAAGTGTGACGGTTTCTTGAGTGAAAGAGTGGGAAAGTGAGAGATCGTGGTAAAGTCAGTTCCATGTCGTGTGGAGACTTGACTGATCGTGCACCCACTACTTTGCTAACTCCTTCAAACGTTTGCTTCCACGCCGTTCCAACTTACCTTTGTTCAGCGAAGGGTTTAAAGCCTTGAAGGCTATGGCCGATGTAGCCCACATGCATCACTGGATTCTGAGTCTTGTCCAGGTATAACGCATGCTTGGACTTGCACATAGGCAATTGACGGCCTAATTCCATCTCCCTTAGGCTCATACAAGCTCTGCTAACTTGCATACCGATGTAGCTTACTTTCGAGGCCATGCCCAATGCGCCATTAGTACATGCCTAAGTCGAACGCCTTGATAGGAAGTATGAGCATCCAGTAAATGAAATGAAACTTGCCTCATCAAGTTTGGCCAAAATCATCTCTTGCATCGCAATACCGAGCCAGATGATATGAGAGGCCAGTATGTCGCAGTCATCTCTCAATTAGATGATATGAGCGACAAAGTGCTGGATCGGCAATGCTCCAAATCATTGTGGCTTTCTACGTACCCTTCCCTACTATAAAGGGATCAATCACAGATCGTAGTTCATCCACAAATGGAGGGGAACTTAAGCCATCTCGTTTGCAAGGTCGTGGCTTAGCAATAATGGTAATAGCCTAGTCCATATAGGCCGTTCCGTCAAAATGCATCCAAGGAATGCATATTTGGTCCGCGGCTTGGCATAGTGATGCCCATACTTAATATGCTCCATTGGCAAGGATACACAACTAAAAATGAGGCTTAGGCATCATTTATACTCTTCCGGCTAAGCTATGTAGCTTACTTGGTGCATGGTCCGCATATGCACCTTCAACCAACTACCCCTCCATATATATGTTAACTTCAAATTTTTACAACTTAGATTAGGGGAGCGAAAATCATTCATCAACTCCCAAGGCCATGATGGATGCACATTACTATTCTGGAAAACTAAAATGTACGGCCGTGATTGCTGTACATTCAGTTTTGTCTCACAGGACAGTTCCAATGTCCGGCCATGATGGCTGAACATTTCCTAAGCCAAGATCCATTGAAGAGCCGTGATGGCTGTACATTTCCAAGGCCATCCTTCTCTGGCCTGTTGCACCATTATGGTGCGATATTGGTCGTAGGTTAATGAAATGGTAAAGTGCTATAGTAGCACTAACTTTTTTGAGGGCCATCTACCCAACCGTCCTAATGCATCCTTTGATGCGAGATTGGCCTTTGGCCAATATAGCTTACAGCTTACACCCTCTTGGTGCCATGACCAATATGCCCACACAATATTCCATTTTAGGCAGCGTATTGGCCTAGGCCAATGTTCCTTTTACTACGCCACGAAAGCTTTGGATGAAGCTTGATCTCAGGCCATGGCGCATCTTTTAGCATGCGCCATGCTAAAAACACAAAGTGTTACAATATTCACCCCTTTAAAGAATTTCGTCCCCGAAATTCAAAACAAAAACTATTGTGGACAAGCCTTTCAGTTTGGATTCCTGAACAAAAGTCCCATACCAGATGCTTAGAAATCATGGGTTTCTTCAAGTTTTCATGAACATCAATTTAGACCTTCTGAGTAAATGTCCCATACCGCATACTCAGGAATCCAAAAAGAGTCCACAACATTACCAAGAATCTCAATTGGCCAGTTGCCAAAAGGATATCTCAACAAGGTATCCTAGATGGCGTACCATACCACCACCAAGGAATCCCTAAGATTCACAAGGTTGAAGATGTCATCGAAATGACAATATCTTAACGCGGTACTGTGTGGAACAGAATCCAGTTGCCCTCCGTCCCTGACGGTCATCCAGGTTGCCACTCGTACGTGGGATGCTACTGGGCCTGACAACGCACACCATTGGTCAGTTGTCAATGTGTGGGGATGATCAGTCCCATTGTCTACCCACCGTCCTAGACGTTATTCCGGATATCCACTCGTAAGTGGGGTGCCACTTAGCTAGGCAAACTCACAGTACTTAAACAAGCTCAACTGGATTCGCAAAGTAACTGGCATAGTAGTTACAAACTCTTTCTGTGCAAAAGTTGGCCTACTCTCCAACTTAAAGTTTTCCATTAAGGAAAATACTCGATGACAAGCCATTCCTGCACAGTCCCTAGAGTTATCTCGGAACTTGCTCTGATATCGACTGTGACGGACCAGAAAAGTTACGCCTGGCGCGCTTAGGCGCGCAAGTCATAACTCCCCTGATGCGCCATGATGAGGCTGCTTACCGGGCCTTAACTCTAGAAAAATGCATGTTCATTTTCCCTTGAAAGCATGCTCGAAGAGCATGATGAGACTAACTTAGCTTCCACACCGTTCCAACTTACCCTTGTTATGCGAAGGGTTTAAAGCCTTGAAGGCTATGGCCGATGCACCTCACATGCATCACTGGATTCTGAGTCTTGTCCAGGCATAAGGCATGCTTGGACTTGCACATAGGCCATTGACGGCCTAATTCCATCTCCCTTAGGCTCATGCAAGCTCCGCTAACTTGCATACCGATGTATCTTACTTTTGAGGCCATGCCCAATGCGCCATTGGTACATGCCTAAGTCGAACGCCTTGATAGGAAGTATGAGTATCCAGTAAATGGAATGCAACTTGCCTCATCAAGTTTGGCCACAATCATCTCTTGTATTGCAATGCTGGGCTAGATGATATGAGAGGCCAGTATATATGTCGCAATCATCTCTCAATTAGATGATATGAGCGACAAAGTGCTGGACCAGCAATGCTACAACTCATTTTGGATGCCTACGTACCCTTCCTTACTCTAAAGGGATCAAGCACAGACCGTAGTTCATCCACGAAGGGACAGGAACTTAAGCCAACTCGTTTGCAAGGTCGTGACCTAGCAATAATGGTAATGGCCTAGTCCGTATAGGCCATTCCGTCAAAATGCATCCAAGGAATAGATATTTGGTCCGCGGCATGGCATAGTGATGCCCATGCTTAATATGCTCCATTGGAAAGGATACGCAGCTATAAATGAGGCTTAGGCATCATTTATACTCTTCCAGCTAAGCTATGAAGCTTACTTGGTGCATGGTCCGCATATGCACCTTCAACCAACTACCCTCCCTATATATGTTAACTTGGCATTTTTACAACTTAGATTAGGGGAGCAAAAATTATTCTCGACTCCCAAGGCCGTGATAGCTGCACATTACTATTCTGGCCAACTACAATGTACGACCGTGATGGCTGTACATTCAGTTCTGGCTCACATGCCAGTTCCAATGTCCGGCCATGATGGCTGAACATTTTCTGAGCCAGGATCCATTGAAGAGCTGTGATGGCTACATTTCCGTCTTTGGCCCATATGCCACTCCAATGCTCAACCGTGATGGTTGTACATATCCAAGGCCAGTCTGCTCTGGCCTGTTGCACCATTGTGGTGCGATATTGGCCATAGGCCAATGACATGGTAAAGTGCTATAGTAACACTAACTTTTCTGAGGGCCATCTACCCAACTGGCCTAATGCATCCTTTGATGCGACATTGGCCTTTGGCCAATATAGCTTACTGCTTACATCATCTTGGTACTATATTGGCCTTGACCAATATGCCCACAAAATATTCCATTTTTGGCAGCGTATTGGCCTAGGCCAATGTTCCTTTTACTACGCAACGGAAGCTTTGGATGAAGCTTAATCTCAGGCCATGGCGTATCTTTTAGCATGCACCATGCTAAAAACATAGAGTGTTACAGTTAACGACTTAAAGACTTCATTGGGATTCTGAAGCCAGATCCAACTATTTTCTCTGTAGTTGCGTATTCTGATCTTACTTGTTCTATCGTGTTGAGTACAATCTTCTCTAAGATTTCCTCGAGATTTATCTCCGATAGGTAAGATATAAAAAGTAATCACAAAGCTCTTCGTCTCATTCTTTGTGATTCCATAATAACTTGTTCTACTACCATATAGTTAAGTTATTGTGAGGTGATTGATATTTCTAGGTTGTTCTTCGGGAATAAAAGACCGGATTATCAATTGGTTCCTGTGCACCTTGATTTATCATAAGACGGAATAAAAATTCATAGGTATTTCTATGGAGACAGATCTATCTATCAGAATAGACATTTCTGTGGGAGATAGATTTGTTTATAAGTCTTCGACTTTGGGTCATAGCAACTCTTAGTTGTGGGTGAGATCAGCTAAGGGAATCAAGTGCGTAGAGTCCTGCTGGCATTCAGAGGCGTAAGGAACGCGACTATATCTTAATCAGTGTGAGATTGGTTAGGGTTCAACTACATTCCATTCCAAAGTTAATTTGTTGTAGGCTAGTGTCTGTAGCGTATTAATACAGTGCGGCGTTCAAAACTGGACTAGGTTACGGTGGTTTTCTGCATTTGCGGTTTCCTCGTTAACAAAACTTCTGGTGTCTGTGTTATTTCCTTTCCGCATTATATTTGTTTAAATAATTGAAATATCACAGGTTGTGTGTAGTTCAATCAATTGGTGAATCCAACATTTGGTTGTTGATAGAAATTGATTAACACTTGAACATTGGTTTTTGATGTCGTTCAAGTTATTTCTCATATCAATCGGGCTCACGGATTTCTATCTGTTCGATTGCAGATTGTATTGAGAAATAGAGATACATCTCTTGGATATATTTCCTTGATTGAGTCTGTCCGTCTAGTTGATTCTCACAGAATTATATTGGAGTTAGTCCATACAAATTGCCGAATGAAATATTGGGTGTGGTTATTAGACTCCCGTTTTTTCAGGTGAAATCTCTTACGACCGCTCGTTTAAAGACTTATGTGGGATCAAGAAGCTCTACGAGTACCATTGGTGGGAAATTATATAATTGCAGTGTTATTAGTTTCGATTGATTTGATTGACTAACGGTTGTTGAAACTTTGATTGCAACTAGTTTGTTTATGCTTGAGAATCTTCTCTTCTGATATAAGGTTCATTCAAACTAGATCAGAGTATCGACGAGATCTTTAGAAATGTTCTTAGATCTAAATACATCTTGTTTTAATCCATTGTTAACAAATTCCGTTAAGTGCGTGATTGATCACAAGAGATTCAAGTGTTGTTGTGAAGGTTTTTAAGATAAAAGAAGAATCGAAGACGGAGAAGATTTCTAATTAGTTTTCGTATCTTGTGAATTGTGTGCACAAACCTTGATCGGCTGAGATCCAACTAGAATCAGTTTATCTTTGATAGATCTGATTGATTAGTTGCGTGAGATCGGTATTCTCTATATTTCTCTTTTAGATTTATATTGGTTGAGTACGAATCTATACTTGAATATTTCGGTAGTTAAAGTTAGATTGATCTAACCAGACAAAGGATTTTATTAGATTAAACGGAAGAGCCTTTGTCAACGACTCATCTAAATCTTGTAGCAAGATTGATTAGAGTGGTTACCAAACATATTATTCCTTTGATGTTTGGAATACGATCCAAAGGACTTGCTATTAACGTGCGTGGCTCTAGAAGTCGAAGGCGCAAGGATACTGAGGGAACTAAGTAGCTAGGGGTAGTTTGCTTGGTCTCAACTATACGAAGTTGGTATTAGATTTTGTATAACGGCTTAATTATGAGAGTATTCAAAACTGGACTAGGTCTCGTTGTTTTTCTGCATTTGCGGTTTCCTCGCTACCAAAATCATGTTGTGTCTTTTACTTTGACTTTCACAATATAATTGTTTATTATAATAAAGTAGAATACACATATACGTTAACTCCGCAATACTTGATAGTGACCACTAAATCAAATTCCCGGATTAGTAACTATAATTCGTAACATCTTTTGAGCAGTTACGAAAATCCTGTTACGAACTGTTGTTACGAACTCAGTTGTAACAAGGGTGAGCCGTTACGAAGTTTTGTATGGGTCGTAACAGGGGAGAGCTATTACGAATATTTGTTCCGCGTGTGCCATCCGCACGCTTGGTAACACCAGGGTGGTCACACCATGATATTTTTTCCACCCAAAACTAGTTGAACTAGAGGATATTTCCTCCCAACATCCCAACCCCACTATCAATATACTTAAAAAAAAATCGGTTTATTTATTGTCCTTCTCCTCCTCCTGCTCCTGAATTCTCTCTCTCTTCCTTTGGAGAAAAAAAATCCTTCATGCTCTTCAGAAAACTGTTGAAATCTCCTAAGATTTCAACTTCCAAAACTTAAATCATAACCATTAATCAAACACACGTTTTGATCGTAAACGATACCCTATAATTATAAATATTGATCTATAAGTATAAACCCGAAAGATGTCAACATACTTTGGATAAGAGCATTAACTGCTATCATTTATTGTTCAAAGATATTCCTTGGTACTCAAGGTGATCCAGTACCGAAATAAATTAAGAATCTTTTAATTAATGATTTTGGTTTTATATGCTTTAATTACCAGCAATTTATGCATAGCTCTAGAGAATAAAAATTAGTAAAGTGCATTTAATAATTGGAGATTTTCTATGAGAGATTTCAGAAAATATCGGACAAACGTTTATTGGAATTAGGAAAACCGAATTTGGGCATTCATTGCATATCTTGAGAATATTTTCGGTTTTGGAAATTCCTTGGTGTCCAAACATCCTTGGTCTATAAATACCTAAGTTTGCATTTCTAGTAAACTATCCTAAGATCCAGGCAAACTTCATTTCTTGTTGTTTCTGGTGGAGCCGTCTATTCGGAGAGGAAAGCATCAAAATTAGGTGAAATCTCTTATGACCGCTCGTTTAGAGACTTCTGTGGGATCAATAAGCTCTACGAGTACCGTTGGTAGGAAACTAGATAATTGCAGTGTTATTAGTTTTCGATTTGATTTGATTGACTAACGGTTGTTGAAACTTTGATTGCACCTAGTTTGTTTATTCTTGAGAATCTTCTCTTCTGATATAAGATTCACTCAGACTAAATCAAAGTATCGACGAGATCTTTAGAACCGTTGTTAGATCTAAATACATCTTGTGATAATCCATTGTTAACAGACTCCGTTCTGTGTGTGATTGATCACAAGAAGATTCAAGTGGTGTTGTGCAGGTATTTGAAGACGATAGAAGATTTCAAGACGAAGAAAAATTCTTATTAGTTTTCGTATCTTGTGGATTTAGTGCACAAACCTTGATCGGCTGGGATCCAACTAGAATCAGTTTATCTTTGATAGATCTGATTGATTAGTTTCATGAGATCGGCATTCTTTATAGTTTCTCTTTGAGATCTATATCGATGGAGTGTAAATTAATTTGCATCATTATGCTTCATATTGGCTCTACACCTCCTACTCTAAATGGTAACCCTTGTTAGAGCATTGCTTGGTTGAACTCACAATTTTTGCTATATCAAACTTGTTGTCAAATTTAGTTGTCAAAACTGTATATTGATTTCTAGTCTACAATTAGTTAAGTCTCGGCCTAGGATAGTGTAGTTGAGAAACGATCCAGTCATCATTTGCGTTATACCGTTTGAAGGCGAGGATCACCAAAGCTTTTGGAGAATTTCATCAACAAAAGGTAAGTGAAGACCGAACCACCTATTTCTCAAGTTATATTCACTTTTCTATCTTTGATGCGTTTGTCACATAACTAATTAGACTAGCTTGCATAGACAAGAATTTCGAGTCGAGAACTAATTATTTAGTTTACGAATTTCTAGAAATATAATGACTAAGCTTAATGAACACTTTCTCATACTTGATCAACTTCGGTGGAGAACAATTTATTGTTCGGAACCAAATCTTGATTCAAGTTTATCATTCGAAAATAAACTGGAACAATGATATGTGTCATTGATGTTATTCAGGAATGTTTCGAATTGATTTAGAGAAATATAGAACTACTATATTCGGAATACAAGACAGTGTTATCAGTCTTAAAAACTGAGAAAATTGTTATATGTCTGAATCCGTATTACATGTACTCGTACACGTAGCGGAGTAGCTATATATCGACTTTCATATTTGTGTGATACGCATATTCGTATGCACACCATGGGAAAATCTGTTTGTTTCGTGATCCGGATAGGTATGCATATTCCTATGCAAACCATTTTGGAATTGTGGTAAGGGAACCGGGTTAAAGTACCCAAACTGGTATGCGAACCAATACAATTTAATAGCTAAACCAGTACGCAAACTGAAAAGGTTTTTTGAACTCCGAAACCGGTGAAGGTCTTAAGTTTGCAAACCGGTACGTGAACCGAAAAAGTTCTATCAACTCTGGAAGTTAGAGTTGCACCTAAGTTTGCAAACCGGTACGTGAACTGAAAAAGTTCTGTCAACTTCGGAACTTGGATTTGCTTATAAGTTTTAAAACTGGTCCGCGTACCTTGACTCAGCCGATTCACGAACTACTCAAGTATTTGTACTTTGTGCATTTACCAACTATGTCGATTATGATTTAATTGCGATTAAATTATTTCTATGAGATAATTTGCATTTGATCAATTTTCTAATTACACACTAGACTCATTTGATCACATGATTTTGACTACAGATTAATGTCTTAGTGAACATGAAAATGAGTGTTAAGCTTTCAAAGTTCAAATCGGCTAGTTTCGGCTAACATTATTAAACATAGTCTTTATACACGGTTCGGTTACGGTTTACCTAACCATAGTGTATATTTTTTTTATGTAAATAAGATTCAAAGCTTTCATCTAACGGTGAATATTGTTTGCTTGGTCCCAAAGCTATTTTAGCTTAAACCTAAAGAAACTTAGGCTTTGAAGCCTATATAAGGGGAACTCTTGGAAACTGGGATCTTTGAATCCTGACACTACTTTTTGGTGTGTCCTAGTTGTATCTAGAGTCGTCCTCTCCAAAAACCCTTTTAGGGTTTAGCGACTATAAAGACTTCATTGGTATTCATGAAGCCAGGTCCAGTTATCTTTTATCTTGATAACTTGAGTATCCTGATTTTGATAGTTTGTATACCTTGCTTCATCAATCAAGATAGATAGTAATCATCAAGGTTCTCTTCGTCTCAGACTTTGTTGATTCCGCAAGTTTTATACTTGTGAGGTTAATAATAATCTAGGCTGCACTTGGGGTTGCATAAGTCCGGATTTTGAGAATAGCCAGACTTCTGTCAAGTTCCTATCGATTTCCATCTTATGGATCTTTCATTTGATCTGATCACCCATTTAGATCGTAAATCAGGAAATCAATTATAGGCTTAATCTGTGGGAGAATGATTTGGTTTAAAGTCTCAATTGAGTTGAAGCAACTCTTAGTTGGTGGTACTCCTTCTAAGGGAATCAATTGCGCAGAGTCCTGCTGGGATTTAAGAGGCGTAAGGAGCGCGACTGTACCTGAATCAGTGGGAGACTGAATTCAGCCTTAAGTACATTCCAGACCGAAGTTAATTGGTAGTAGGATAGTGTCTGTATCGGTTTAATAGAGTTTGGTGTTCAATCTGGACTAGGTCCCGAGGTTTTTCTGCATTTGCGGTTTCCTCATAAACAAAATTCCTGGTGTCTGTGTGTCGATGGTGGTTTTTAATTTAGGGCGAAAACTGTAAAAGTCTGTCTAGCTGACCCGGTGTCAGAAATAGTAGACCTTGATATGTCTATATTCCGCAAGGAGTCTTAAGAATATATTAAAATCTGATGAGTGCCTATGCCGCTCTTCATATTGTATTGAAACTCAAGCTCCTAGATGAATTGTTCACTAGTATGAGCCTAGTATTTAATCTCTCGCCTGCATTATTCACTAATGTATGACTTGCTGAGTATTTTTCCTATGCTATGTTCCCCGGCTAAACTCTTAATATTGACATGACATGACGATTAATGTTCGCATGCAGATGAGTAACATGAATCTCCCGAAGTGTCAGCATTAAGATCTACATGAAAGTACTTATTCAGAAGCACGCTGCGCTGCTCTCTGAGAATAAAATTAGTGATTTTGTGCCAACGCAAAGAAATCATCAAATTTGATTAATTTTGTGACAGCTCGCAAAATTCAATTTTTTAACCTAATTTTAGCAATTTACAAAAATTAGGTTTTTGCGGCCTGCGCAATATCTCGAACCCTATTGGTCGAGACCAAACCTAGGTAAGCTAGGAAATTAATCCATCATGGATTAGTAGGAGAGGGATCCTACCAAAAGTTGGAAAACAAGAAATAAAGGGAAGCTACGGCAAATAAAGGCAGCAGCGCAAGGAGGCGCGGCCACGCCGCTTGACCGGTCGGCATTCCCTAGTCGGCGCCGCCCATGGCCGACCGGCCCGCCCGCATAACTGCATGCCGGCCCCTCTTTCCCATCGACCAATCAAAATGCTCTAAATGCGCAGCATACACTTTTAAATTAAATTTGGAAGTTTTTTTTGCGCTGCGCAATATCTTGATCCTTATTGGTCAATTTAACTAGGTTGAACGACATCCATTTAACTAGGTTGAACGACATCCAAAAGGTCACCCAAGGTTGTCCGAACATCTGGGAGCAACTCCTAAAGAATATGGACATGAGCTATATGCCAAAAGTTTCGTATGGATGTCTAGTATAACATACTAAAAAATCACATCAATCGGATTAACGAGCTAAAAGATACATCTTAAAAGGCGAGCTAGGACATGGCTGAAAACTGACAGAATTCATCCTGAATTCTTCATGACTTTTACCGTCGGGCTGTTTTCATCTCCTAAACGAGCTCCAAACCTAAATATTCCCTTGTAAAAAGATATGAAATTCTTTTCTGATAAGAGTGGAGGGGCGGAACATCAAAATCCGAGTTCGTATGAGAATTCTACAGCAGTTTTGGTACGGGCCCTCTGTTATTTCAACCAATCAGAATTCTCCTAACCCACGGCCATCATTCACAATTGCTAGTCAAAGTAGTCTAGTCACGCTTCCTAATAGGGTCTTAAATAAATTATTGGAAACCAATAATTGCCGCAAATCATCTCAGCCATCCAACTTGGCTAGCCAATTTAACCGGTTTAGATTTAATCTGGGCCAACCAATAGGATGTCAAAATGGCTACCAGCCATCATTCTCCTATAAGGACTGACCACCACCTATTTTATGTACATGGATAGCTCCTGACAGCTGATCCAAGATGGCCGGCCGCAAGTCTCATGGCTTAACTTGTAACAAATGACCGTCCGCCGCCTAGCTTGCGCGTGATTGGTCAAAATAATTAGGTCTTGCAAGCAAGACCCATTCAGCAACTTGCTACATATTTTCCACGAAAATACTCGAGACATCAAACATGTCACAAACTGGGGGATGTTCATCAGGGTATTGGTCTTGCGGTTTACAGCGTGCGGCGTGCAACACGCCCATTATGAGAAAGTGTCAGGAAATGCGGACAGTTAGTGGCAGCAGAGAAGTAGTGGGTGTAACCGACCCGTCTTCCCTCATAGTAAGACGTGGTTTTCAACATTTTTACACGATCCCCACTTCTCCATCACTCAACTACTTCCACTTCCTATGAGATCATGGTGCGTTCAACTATGACTTGTATAAATAGGTTTTCAACCTATTTCAACAAAAAAAA